>JAUCMU010000024.1:6183634-6196390 GCA_032275025.1 Enteromius treurensis
AGTCAAGTCTAAAGTCACTGTGTGTGCGACTCGAGTCGCACTCGAGTCCGAGTCTCAAACTCGAGTCCCCATCTCTGGTCAGAAGGCACCTGCTGCACCTACTGGTAGGCTTCGAAGGCTGTTATCATCCATAGGACTACTGGGTACGCGCACATCAATCGACCTTTGGGTTACAGGTCCGACTCTCTATCCGTTAGGCCACGACTGCCCCCTTAAATATTATTGTTATATTACAAAATGCATAGGGCTGGGCGATATATATTGAACGATATATTATGCGCATCTCGTCAGTAAAGCCGGTTCTTTGATTAGCGCTAAATCTCCGTCAGCTGTTTTCCAAAGTAACGCCAGCTTATAAACAAAGCCGTAGATCACTGAGAAGCTGTGCCATTGAATCACCGGCGAAACCCAACACGTAGCTTGTCAGTGATCTACGGCTCTGTTCAAAAGCTAGCGCTGCATTTAAAAACAGCTGACGGAGATTCGCCGCTAATCAAAGAACCGGCTTTTCTGACGAGATGCGCACAATATAACGTTCGATATATATCGTCCAGCCCTAAAAATGCGCAATCACTTCCAAGCTTTGTAATGGCAGTGAATGGCTGTTGAGATTTTGGAGTCCAATAAAGTGCACCCATCCAACATAAAAAGGATTTTGCACAGCTCCGGGGAATTATTAACGTTTTTGACTAGAATATTCTCACACTGGATCCGCTTGAACAACACTCTATGTGTGTAAGGCGATTAATGAAAGATTATGGTGTTTAAAGTTTTAATTATATATTTTTCAATACAGATCTTTCAAATGACGTTTAAAAAACTCTTATATACAGCTTGGAAGAGCAAGCATATTTTTTTTATATAGCACCAATTGTATTCATCTAAAAGAAAAAAGTCATATACACCTCGGATAGCTTGAGGGTGAGTAAATCGTAGGAAAATGTTAATGTTTTGGTGAACTATCCCTAATAAAATATTCCTATTAGAGCCTTGTTTGAAAAAAAAAAAAAATTGCTTATGTTGGTCAGGTATGTTTTGGAACATGGCTGCTGGTGTAATCTGGTCCTTAAATACCTTACCAGCATATGCTGGGTTTTTCAACTGGTGAAACAGTTTTAAAACCCTGGTCAGCCTCAAATAATTCTGCCAAATTAAGTGAGGTTACCCAATAACATGCCCTTCAGATTGTGTTTTTTTCTTAAACCTTTGTATTCCCTTCAGTTTTTTTTTTTTTTTTTTCCTTTTAAACATTTTCTGTGTCTAGATGTCACAGTAACCGTGTAACTCTGACTCCCTAACCTGATTGGCTGTCAGGATGATGGATATACCACAGTGTACCAGACATGCTAAAGAGAAAAACAAACACTTCTCTAGCGGAACACAAGTGGGCCTGGTAAACTACTTACAGAGATTAGAGCCAATTATATTTCATATCAACTTCATTCTGCATTCACAATTTGTTCCATTCAAAGTCAGATGTGGGATAGTCCTGCTTGATATCGCTCATCTTCATCTATAAAGGCATGTCATTGCTTACCGAGCAGTTTCTGTTTGTCAGCACAGAAGTCTCCTAGCAAGCACATTTTAGAATATAAACAAGTATGTTCTGCAAGTTTTTTACATATCAGTCTCCACAAACAAATGCTAAACAAATCTGATTAGCATTTGATGTGACATAGTAATGCAATCTTGACTGATTAATGCATTTTATTTGCTTAAATGTTGATGTTTATCCTACCACCATGTGTAGCTTAAAACAATTAAGATAAAAGTCAGACTTAAAATTACTTTTTTGTTCAGCTTAAACATGCACACACTACAAGATTTGTAGTGTGACCCCTGTAGTGTGAGTTAAATGGAACCACTGAGATGTCACAAACATTGTCAGCATCATCACACAGAGTGGGAGGACTTACTAGTTCATTTTTACAGAATCATTATCATCATTTTTGCTCAAATTGTGGTGTAGTTTGTTTATAGCCTTTGTAACCTTAGCTTTTATCTTTTTAATTCTGCCAATTGTATTTAAGCTTAAAACATCATAAAAGTTACAGTGTTTATTTGTGACGATTATACTTTTGATAAACTGTTTCCCAAAAGCCAATGGGAATTTTTTATTGCTTTTTATCTCGGGTGGGCACCTGGGTATTGCTAACTTCCCTTTTTAACAAAACTACACCATCACTGCAGCATTTAAATGGAAGGCAGCATTGCAGTATAACTCAGTATATAATACAAATATTAAATTAAAGTTAACCAGTTTCAACGTCTGATTCATGCATTTGATTAGCATTTTACCTCCAGCTCTTAACGTAATCTTAATTAGAAGTGCGTTTCTCAAAATCTTCCTAAAATTTCAAAACACCCTCATGAGAGACTGTCGGCTTCCAGCCTCAAGCAAGTAGATGGATATTTATCTCTTTCTGATTCATCTGTCTTTGATAAAGTTGATGAGATTTTTAATCAGTCTGTGAACTGTGCTGTCTGTCACGCTTACCCCAGAGGTTTTGTCATGTATTTCAATTCATCTAAATATTTGTGGCTTTCTAAACAAAGAGACCATTATGCCGATTAGGTAGAAAAAGTATTCAAAAAATACAAAGCCGATTAAAATAATAAATGGGACAATGGGAATAAAATGATAATAGTGTATGTATATTTAGAAGAACTCCTTTTAGTTGTACAAAAGCTGGTGTGCACTTAGAGTAAAGTCTATGCTTTTGAACAAATAGGTGTTTCAATGTAGTCCCTCATTAGCTTCGAAAAGTCCTTTTTAATATGTTTCTTTGAAGAGTGACTTTTTTTGCCGTCTCTGCTTTCTTGGAGCTCTACTAAATGAGCAAGAAACAGTAACAATTAAAGAGCGCTTAAGCCTTTCACCCTCTCCTCCAGCTAATTGGTGACACCGCAATTCGGTTTAGCCCAATTACACACACTCTCTCCCTCTATGTTGATTAACATTCATCCACCTCTCGTTTTTTTCCTCCTTCTCTCTTCCATCAGGACAGAAATCTTCCACAATGCTGAAGTGTTGAGTGAGGGCGCTCATATCAGCGCTGATGTTATTAACGTCCTGAATGCCTGTGCTTTACTGGATGGTGACTGGAGGCAATTCATTTGACTTGTGTAACTGACTAAAGCTCGTTCTCTCCCACTCGTGATTTGAGCGTAATGGGGCTTTTGTCCTTTGTACCTACTAGAGCGAGTGAATACGAGATTATGCATTATTGTGACTCATAAACATAAGCAGGACTGGGCGGGATGACAAATAGATACAGGAAGTGACTGTGATAGCGTGCATGTTTAAATCTTCAGCTCAGGTTGTCTGGATGTCTGTATTGATTGTGTAATCCTTATAGGCTTTCTTTGCTCTCTCAGGCGGCTTTTGTAGATTGACTTTTCTCATTCATCCTTCAGACTCTTGTTGCTACAAAATCCATACTACAAACAGATCACACGCCAGAAAAAGTGACTACACAAACACAAAATCATTTATGTGGTTAATTTGTTTTTTAATAGCAAAGTTTTAAATCTGAACGTGCACCTTATAAAATATAGTTATTGTTTCTCAAAAGACAGAATTAATGTTGCAATTGAATCTTATAGGACCCACTTGTTGGTCTTTTTGGTCTGAATGAAAATGCAAATTCATTCTTTGCCACTAGGTCATACTTTTGGACATTAAAGGGATAGCTCACCCAAAAATGAAAATTTTATGAAAATTCTAATGTTTGGTTGCCATTGACTTCCATTATTTGACTGACAGACTGCAACGTTTTGAGTTAAAAATCTTTGTTTGTGTTATACTGAGGAAACAAAATCACCTACATCTTGGATGCCCTGGGGGTAAGCAGATAAACATAAAATTTTCATTTTTGGGTGAACTACCCCTTTAAAAGCTCAAAAATAATGCTTTAAATAAAATCGATCTAGAGTCTATAATCGATTTAGAGCAGGACATCACCAAAAAGCTAAATTGGTAAGGCCAGATTTACTAAAGAGGGGAAATCAGAATCAGAAAAACTTTATTACCAAGTCTTTTTTTTACACACAAGGAACTTGACTTGATGACATGAGCTTCCAGTACAGACATGGAAAAGAAGAAAATATTTAGTTTAAGTACTATACTATATGCAGAAAATAGATGTATTGGGTAAAAATATATATGCCATATATGACTGACAATGTATAATTAGAAGTTTTAATTGCTAGATTAAAAACAAAGCTGTCACTTTAAAGGCCAATTCACAAGGTACTGACATACACCAACAAACTGTAACAAGTTGGTCAGGTTTGTCTGATCAGTGCATTAGCCCTGTCAGCATCTGTTGCCATTGGTCGGTACAAATTAACCAACAGCAGCACAAATCTGGAGGTACAAATCACTTCTGTTCCCACAATGCAGTAAGGTACTGCGACCCATTAAACAAACTGTCTATCTATCACAGCCTCGATTTCGCTCAATATTGCAGCAATCATGATATTTGTCATTGCACTTAAAAGAATGTGCTTTTCTAACTTTCTCAGTGAAAGTGATCCAGTATTATTGGTCCTCATTCTCCGTCCATTAGAACCATTATCCAGCTCGTTAAGAATTAATTGCCCTCATCATTAATAGATTTAATAAGGGACCTCTGACTCGTGCTGATTGGGTTTTGAAATATGGTAGATGAAATGGTTGAAAAGGCAGTTTCAGGCTCTTGCATTACCTCAGCTACACTCTGATTAATCCAGTGCTAATTTTAGCATTTGAACAGCTTCAGATGTAATGAGTTCGGGCCCTAATATATGATGCTTAAGCAAAGAAACTACTAGAAGAAGAATATTAGAGCCAAAGACATCCCCAAGCTGTGCAATTGCAACTCTTCCCATGGTGCAAATTCAAATTCTGTGATCGTATAACACTTCGTATGCTTATATTATACACCCCATATTTTTGCAGAGCCTCACAAAGCCTCAGATTGTCTCATTTTGAGATTGAACACTCTTCCTCTAGGCAATGGGTCTGTGGAGTTGATGGCACGTATTTGTAATAATGCCGGCTGAAAGAAGGCTCTGTTTGAATGTGAGTGATGGGTAGATGATATTGTCCCCACATGCCCCCTGTTGCTCTGATGTTCATCTCAGTGTACTAAGCCTTATTTAAACTCTATGCCCATCGGTTACTGTTACTCACTTATACAAGGTTTACTAGATGTCACATAGGAATGAATTGGCTAGATTTTCTGTAAAATGTGCTAAAAAATGAAATGACTGAAAATGCAATGTTTTTCAAAGACGTCATTATGGATATTTATATCTATACTAACAGAATAGTGTAATTTACAGTCCACAGAACATTACATAAACAAAATTTGAAATCAAGCACTCATGTGTAATAGGTGTTTGTGTTGCTTCTTTATTTTGGTGACAATTTGTCTCTGGGAAGTGACACTCAGTCCTCCCACACCGGAGAAAAGCATTCTGATACTTGTTCACCAATGCTTTATCATATACTGCAGCAGCAGGTGCAGGCGTTGAACTTACGATTGCAAAAAAACAACAACAAAATAGATGTGTATGACCACCAAATGCTTTTTCCCTTAATTTTAGCTCCATGCATTTGTCACCTTGTCAAGTGAATTCTGTCAATTGCTGATAAAACACAAAGAGGCATTTCTGCTTTTAAATGTGCTTTTCCAGCAGCCAGTCCTACTCAAGGCCAACTTTCCCTAACATCACACATCTCCTAGATGGCTTAAAATAGCCAATGAGCAGTCTGTGTATGTGCGGGAGAGGAAAAAACAAACCTGTTGGAGTGCAGATGTGTTTGTTTGGTATTGCGTAATGATTGACGCAACAGTCAGTTCCATACGGCATTGATTCTTTCATGCTGGATGAACTTGTTTATCATTGATTATATGATTGACATACAAATATGTAACAGCTGTCCTCAGTCCAGCCTCAAAGGTTAGAGGAATGTTATGCACAACGGCAATTACAAACTCATGAGTCTTATTTGATTGACTGATCCATTGATTTTCCATGTGTCTTGTCTCCAGCTGTTTCCTGTCCCTGCTGCTGGTTGCTGCTGTGGTTTGGAAAGTCAAACAGACGTGCTGGGCATCACGCAGGAGAGAGGTAACATCTGCACAATAACACTTCCTGTGCTTGTTGACGTGTCCACACTTGTATTGGCCTTTGCCTGCAGTATCTTTATACATTGCCCGTGATTTCAAGTTTGAAGCTGATGAGTTTAATTCTATTTTAGCCAGTAGGCTGAGTTTGGGGCGGGACCTTCAGTTTGTGTGACCAATGGAAGACTTTAGCTTTAATGTGTAATGCTTTTGCATTTACAGGTTTGTGTTAGTTGGGATGTTATTGCTTTTACCATCTGTGACCTCCCATGATGCTCCTGGGTACGGTTGATGTTTGTAAACCGCCTTATGACTTTAACCTCATTACAGTTTATGAAACTCACTGTTATGCGGCGTTACCGTGCTCAGATCGGAGGACACCGAGTAAAGCTGATAATTGTATATAACGTGTTCCTTCCAGTGTCTGATGGGTGTGTAAATGTCATCTGCACGCCAGCCTTCTTTTAATGAGAGAGGCGCTACAATAAACACCGCCTTTTCCCTTCATTACCCATCTTCACAAACCAATTAACCCTGACAGGGGCTCATGTAAAAGGAATAGATTAGTGTGATATATCCATCTAAAAGCCCCAACAGATGCCACCTTCTCTCACTTTCCCGCTTTCTTTTTATTCCTTATTCTGTGTGTCATTTAATGGCTACATAAATGCAAATGGGAATTCGCAAACGAGTTGTCATCGAGCGTTTTATAATCAATACAATAATCGCGGCCTCTGTAATTGAAAGCATGTCGAGAGCTGTTAGAGGAGTTAAATGTGTGCTGTTTTCGACGATGGCTGTCACAGTTTCTGTTTTCCTTTTCATCTAATATGTACTCGTAGCATTTAGATAATGGAGTAGTTTAAGCCAAATAAAATACAAGCTTTGCGCTTCATTCAACTCCCCAAAAGCCATTTTGATCAGAGTAATAAAAGCACAAGGCGATTTGATAGGAAAGCTATATTAAATAATGAATCTATTCAGGTTGTTGTGTACTTCATTTTAGTGATTGGCAGTGACAGAAACTTGAAAAGATTTTACACCAGCTGAACTCAAGTAACCACTATACAGTACGTACATGTCAGCAGGACCTAATTTTTACTTTTGTGATGCTGTGTTTTTCGGCGATACCTTGCAGACTGATTCTTCAGACAGCAATTTGTGTCAGAACTGTTCATGGTGACTTTCAGTCCAGATCAGCACTCAATGGGCTGAGGTGGATTGCAGGACGTTCGTGCAGGGCACATTGTTCCTTTTAGACAGCTAGATGGAGCACAACTGAATGGAACAAAAGGCATGGGTTTTAAATGCCCTTTTTAGAGAGAGAGAGGGGTAGAGAAACTTTATAAAAAAAGGGCTCTTTTTAACTTGACAGCACTTTAAAAATGCAGCGATTTTGGCGCAAGGTGCTGAATAAAAGCAGTTGTATATGATTCGAGAGCCAAACTTGGACATCGGACATAAAATCGCCCTAAGTTTATGTTGTCTTGACCATGTGTGTTTTGACATTTGAAGGTCTTACAAGCTTGACAAACAGAAAAAAAAAAATAGAATTGTTTAAAATATCACCTACCTGTATATACATGGAGGGTTGTACTATTTGTATTTTAGTAAATTCCAGTTCAACTTCTTGTTTGCCTTGCCCATTAAATTAACATTATAGCACATGAACTGAAAGGAAACTCTAAACTCTTAACTTTAAAGGGGTCTTGAACTGCCAATGTATTTTATTATGAACTGTTCTCTGAGGTCTGCTTATAATGTTATCAAGATTTGAACATCAAAAACATTATGATTTAGAAGTAATAGGCCATTTTCTGTATTGTTTCTTTGCTTTTGAAAGTAAACACACTGCTGGACGCTGTTGATTTTGGTTAAAAATGCATAAATATTCATATCAAATGATCTGTGTGACAGACAAAGCAAAAGTGACACAGATTGAATATTGCCTGCACAGCAGTGTCTTTTAGTTTCAATCTATTTGAAAATCCAGTGTCAATTGTGCCTTGTTTGTAAACAAATCTGTGGTAACTAATCAAAGGACTAGGTTCGTAACACTGGAGCTTTTTTAAAAATAAAGTTCATTACTCTCCATAAACAGCCAAGTTCCTTTAAGCTGGCTGCGGCATTTGATAAAGATCTTGTAGCAAGGGCTTTATCTATGCTGTGCTTTTATGATTATGTGGAGGCTGATAAGTTGTGATCGCTCCGAAGTTTTATGGAGAGCCGCATTACTCCATTCCTCACTTCTGCTTAATTGTGTTGCCTCATTGTCAAGCCTCATTGCTGACACTGGCTATCTTGTGTTTTGCCGTGTTGGATACTTTCAACCCGTCATAGCGGCCCCTTCATCACTCTCTCTCTCTGAAGCCATCAAGTGGGAAATTAACAATGCAAATCAATGGAGCTGAATGGTGTATTTTTTATGATCCCCTCTTTCTGATGTATTTAGAGCATGAATGATTATTTCTGAGATAGATTACGGACGGACGGCGCCATGAGCACTCAGGGAATCAGTCAATATCCTCAAATGGGCCTAATTCATTATTTCGTCCCTCCTTCTTTCTAAAGTGCAGAACATTTCATTTCATTCTACCAAATGTAATATAATTTCTTTGCAGCTGCAATCAGAGGGATCAGTCTCAGCCTGTCGGCACACAAATGAAAGTAACATATGAAATATGTTGTGTCTAGCGAATCCTAAAAACAGCAACTTGGCGTTGACATTTAAAATCCATAAATTTCCCAGTGGGAGAAATTCCATACGGATTCCTCATTCAAAAACGGAGAAATAATGTAATCTCGCCAGTATAGTTAATTATGGATTGTAACCGAGAGTGTGGAAAACAAATTTAGAACTGGGTTTATGATAATGACTCTCCCAACAATCATTTCTGGATATGAGATCAAACAATCAAAACCACTTTGAAATTCTAATGATGATGCGCTAGACGTCTTGTACAGATGTCTGTGAATCTCCTAATAGGGTTTCCCCCCAGCAGACAGGGATTTAGCCATATTTTGACAACTAACCTCATTAAGTTTTGCTGTTGTCTTGCCATAAATGTATAAATAAACAACAACAAAAAAGTTTTGTTTTTATATTCTATAATTCATGCGTTGGTTAATACAAGCCGTCGTTGGCCTTGACAAACATTGAAATACTGAACACCGAGTGGTGCGATTGTTAAATATACTTGAATGTATTTTCTAGATGAATCTGGAGTGCTACAAAGACAGCCCCCTTCTCCCACCGCCTGTTCAATTGTAAACACACTGCATCCCCTGTCAGCCAGATGTTGGCTAATTTTATCATTTGACAGTGGCTTATTCCACACCAACCGGCCAAACCCCTACCGGCTTGCATAGAGTACAATGAACTGATGCTAATTTATTAAATACCAGGTTGTTTTGAGGCTTGAAGTGGGTGTGTTTATTTGACCTTTCTGGCACATTATGGTAATTAGTATAATTCCCTGTTACAGGAATTAATTATTTTAAACAAGATAGTCCCATTTACTTCAGACAGTGATTAGCATATATTTAGGGGTTTTATTTGTTTATTTGTTGTAATTGTTTTCAGTATAAAAAAATTAGAGGCTGTGATACATTTATGATGATTCAGATTTTATTTAATGAAAATTTGAGTTGTTGTTTTTTTCCATAATAGCAAACTGGGAGATGATCTTTGATGCTGGTTATCTTTTAGGCAAGGCTTTGTTTGGCCTGTTACTCACTTTAAATATAATTTCATATCACATGAATTAACCTATGGCCTCACATCATGGCATTAAATTTCATTATTATTCAGTTAAAGTTTAGTTTAATGAAAATGCAAATCTCTGTAATGTTGCTATGAAATGACACATATAAACCAACCCAGATATCGAGCCTGTAATATCTCTGTTTAACATCTGTAGGAACTCTGATTGAGCGCAACTGTACACATTTGCGAATACTTTGACTCAAGGTTATATAAGGTTGTAAAAGATGGTCATCTGGGAGCTGAAATGAGGATGTTGAAGTCTTAATATTGCTACATATAGAGGTGGCTGCTCTTTACAGTGTTGGCTAGCAGTGCCATGCTATCAGCTCCGAGCAGGTGAGCGTCTTTATCATCTAAGGCTAGATTAGCCCGAAGGTCTTGTCTGCTTTTCAGAGGCGTCTTAAACACCAACATCAATCTTCAAAGCAGCAAAATCAGTCTCAACCTCTGCTTTTTGCTCCCAGGGACAAGACAAGGACTCTCCTGAGAATGCCTCAAAATGGTGTCAGAGATCTTTTAAGCACAGGTGTGGGTGCCTGTGTTGAATTTCGTGTGGCTTTTATTGGATTTATTTTTACTGTTTACACACTTTGTCTCTGGAGGTGTATAATTTTATATAGAGGTATGAAGATGAGATCTGCTGTGTCACAGTGATTGATTGCTCAGGCTCACAACTGACTGATGCTTTTGTGATCAAATAAACCAATGATATCTGGAACCACCTCTGTCAAAATGGTGACTGTTTATTAATTTGGAATATTTGCTAGTATTTGTTACAAATGTTTCAGCTTTTATTTTCCTTTTATGCCCTGAAGAAGATATCACGGGTTTATCAAGTTTATTGAAGTCATCCCTTTTCTCAGCTTGCCACTAATTTGTCAGCTTTGATGAAACCCTGAATACAGCATGCTAGGTACATTTATTTTCATTGTCTTTTGATTATGATCACACTTCTTTTTAGGCATAATGGGCACATCCTGTTTTGCAAATATACACTTTCTTCTCTTCTCAGTCTTAACCTGACATAGGAGATCTGCAGATGACAAAGAGAAGACTTGGAAGAGTGGAATGGAGCTGTCTGCTCAATTACATGTTTGCTTAGTGAGCAGTAAGAACGTTATCCTGCTCTCAGTCAGCATGAAGTATGGGGGATTCAAAGGAACAAAAGAGTTGTTGCTGAAAATTTTAAATGTTGCATTTGCCCCAATTGAATAATTTTCGTCACATTGCGCTGTTTGTGGTTTAGAAACAGTCTATAATTGATAAACTGCTTCAAACAAAGCATAGCAGTCACCCTCAGAGGAGAAAAGATGGATGTACTATTCAAAACAGACTCAAACCAAAGCCATATATCATATCATATATATATATATATATATATATATATATATATATATATATATTTGCCTTTTTAGCAAGTTTTAGCATCCTCTGTAATTACTGGAAGTAACATGTAAACTACTTTGTAGTTTGTATTTTTTTTTAGATGTCTCATGTTCATCAAGGCTGCATTTATTTGAAACATAAAATACAGTAAAAACAGTAATTTTGTGAAATGTTATTGCAGCTTAAAGTAGCCGTTTTCTTGTTTAGTATAATTAGTAAATGTTACTCTGTTTAAATGACATTTATTCTGCTCTGTAAAAAATTAACGTGATTTTAATGGTAGAAAACTGTAAAATGGTTAATGGTACATTCCTGTAAAATTCACAGGGGGAAAAAACCCTAAACTGACATTCCCAGAATTCCCTGCATTGCGTTTCAAATTTAGTTACAGTAATGTTTAATTAACTTTAATTCATTTTTTTCTTTGAAATAACTATTTCTTCTCAATTTTTTATTTTATTCTCAAATGTTTATTAGGGTTGTATGTTACATGTTATGTTGTTAAATGAATGTTTATTGCATATTTCAGATTGACCATCTCACCATGATGGTGTTTGTGTGAATGACACTGAGCACCTTCTATTTATGTTCATATTTTAAAGCAGTCTGTGATGAGCTTTGATTCGTAGTGGTACATTCTTATAGTGATCGACCGGAATTGATTTTTTTATTACCGATACCAATTATTTGCTTGTTTACGTGCCCGATAACCGATATTCATAACCGATATTTTTTTTACTATTATACTTCTGTTTTTGACACAATGATTATAACACAACTGAACCGAACAAACCGTTTTATTTATAACAATCACTCCCTCCTTGCATACAAATCAAAACTCTGTGCAAAGTGCAAAAAATACAAGAAGTGTACTTTAACTAAAGTGTTTTTCTTCAAAAATAATTTCAAAAATAATCTTCAATGAGGTAAAAAAAAAAAAAAAACGGTAACATTCTTAGCCACATGAAAAAAATAAAAATAAAAATAACATTGCTGTTTTAATTCAGCTTAATACTCCCAGTTGAGCAGAACTAGGTTGTAGTGTAGAAAACAGAGTCTTTCTGGTTCTGGCAAAGTTACATCTTTATTTTGACAGGATTTGACAGATTATCTTGCGTGACTCTGTGAGTTCGTCTTTATTTCTGATGGTGCGTTCACACCGGACGTGAATGAAGCATCAAGCGCGAGTGATTTACATGTTAAGTCAATGCAAAGACGCGAATAGACATCCTGCGGCGCGTTAACCAATCAGGAGGTTGCTCTAGTAGTGACGTGATTACTAGCAAGCAGAGGCAGACTTCCAAAACTATGGAAGACAAAATCATCATCTCTCTATGATACATCTTCGTACTTTCATAAAAACAGGAATAAAAAGGAAATACACAATAGATTCATTAATCCAGAGTTTGCATATGAGATATACCCAAAACGAATTTTACCTCCTGTTTAACCACTACAGAGACATCAGGAGGCAGCGGCAAGTGTCAG
>JAUCMU010000024.1:6210264-6241800 GCA_032275025.1 Enteromius treurensis
AAACTCAAAAGACAGGGGTTTTATACACTGAGGGCAAATGAACTAAACACAACACAGGTGAGGAAAACAGGTGGGGCAGATAAACTAATTAACTGAACAAGGACAGGAACAAGACCAAATAAGGAAACACATGACATCAGAACTGAAAGCTAAGACAACAGCTAGTGACATTAAACACAAACTCTGACAGATTTCCCCAGAAAAAAAACAATATGAGTATTAGTAGACAACTACAAAATTTTCATTTTTGAATGAACTATTCCTTTAAGTCACATGCTGTTTACAGGTGGTACACAATTATGGTCACAGTTACAATGATTTAGGACCGTATAGAGACGTTTGACCAGATTTGCACTAAACTTTGGCAATATTTTATAAATGTCAATGAAGTGAAATGACGGTGTTTCCATTAACCAGTGGTATGCGACTAAAACATAGCATCGTCTAGAGTTTGCAATCAGCTTCAGTTCAGTAAATCATCAGCCTCCTTCTGCTACTTACACACAGTCTTTAAATCCTCATCATGAACACACAGTGCTGTAATGAAGAGGAAAATATAAGATGAGGGAAAAAAATGCATGAAGCTGTTTTTGCTTTCCGAGAGCAGTACATAGGATTAGCACCTAGCTTTAAAGGCACAATATGTAAGTTTTTGCCCCTAGAGGTCACATTTTCAAACCAATAACAGAGGTGAAGTTCAATGATGCAATGGCGGAGCATTGAACTTTGGGATATGTCGTTTTCACAAATCATGCTCATGGATGAAAAGCTCATAAATATCCGTTTCTTTGAATGTACGAATTCTACAGAACTTTTGTGAGAATGTAAGTACACAACTGCATGACATGTATAACACAGTGCAAGTGGTTTTTGGATATTTTATTACAAAAATCCTACATATTGTGCCTTTAATGTCACTCGAATGTGTGGTTGTGTGGTCCCTTGAAGTGTGAGGTGATAAACTGAGCACTGCAGATGTATTTAACAGTGTGACTATCTCTCTCTCTTTCACACCTACACTCTCACACAGGGGAGCTTGTGAGTCCCTTAACACTAAAATGGTACCAGTTTGTGCTCAAAACACTGTAGAGAGAAGCGCCAGTGGCTCGGAGGTAAGATTTAGCACTTTGTGAGATGAGAGGCTGGTCTTTTGAGAAGTAATAGCACTCTGAGCTGTTTTGCTTCTGCAGTTTAGAGGGAGGAGGTGATAAAGGAGGGATGGCAAGTAATGCAAGGAAGGATAACACACACCACGGCTGTGAGCCATTCAGAGCTGATTCGAGAATTACTTTTAAATGCCAGTAGCTTTAAAATAAAATTGGCAAGATTAAATTGAGTTAACAAACAGGATTGTAATTTATATTTTGAGTAAGAAATTCAAACATTATAACTGCTGTAAGAGGAGTTTTATAATATAACTCTTTATATGAATGTATAAAATGAGGAACAGATATGATCTAATATAAAATACATTTTAATTAATTTTTTTTGTTGTTTAATTTTTTATCACATTTCTGCTTTTATATTTGTGATCATATTGCATGTTTATTATTTTACATTTAGTTTTATTTTTATATTATTATATAATTATATTACTATATTATATTATTTTTCTACTTTATTTAATTTAATTATATTTACACTTTTATATATATATACTAATGTCCAGCTCCATGTTGGTGCGTCTTCTCTTCAGTTCATCTCAACATTTTTTTTTTTTTTTTTATAAAAGATCAAAAGGATTAACAATGCATAACTTCATTATACTATCATATGTTGCTTTTAATCATTTTTGTTTGTTTATTATATATTTATATTTCTGCTTTAATTTCTTTATATATCAAGAATCAGTGGGATGGCAGCTAGTGCTTATATTCAGAATTGTTTATCACTAACACACAGTGGACAGCAGTGGATAAGAGGTGTCAGAGGGTGCTGATGATGCGGTCTAATGTGAAGTGAGGATGTGATGATGACTGCCAAATTGTCACTCCTCCTCCTCTCACCGCGGTGCCAACAGAGTGTGATTTACTCTACACTTTGCTTGGCACCCGTCCCTCCTTTCCAAACACCATGCCATTGCTCTTAGCTCCTTCATTACTTCTCCTCGTCTGTCACTCCCCGTCACTTCCTTCACAATTGGTTTCCCTTTTTTCTTTGCCTCATTTTCTCTGAAGACTCAGTGACAATCCTGAACTGGAAAGATTTGGCTCATTTATAAAGCAGTTGTATGAGTGAAGAGATGGATCAGACAATCACTAACATTCTGCTCTGCTCAGCAGAGTTACATAATGTCCCCAACTGGACCTGTTAAAATGGAAGACTCCTCCTCCTCTGTGACCATTGATCTACTGTATTTACAATGTGCTGTGCACCTTAAGGGAGTTTTTATGCACTTTAATGGAACTCAAAGAATTCTTTGCACTCATATTTCTTTTCTAGACCTTCACCTTTTCCACCACCCATCCCAGCTGAGTATCTAGAGAGTCTTATTCTCCACTTTGATTGACTAGTATCTTGATCTTACTGATTTATCAAAGTGAGATCATCATAGATCTCCACTCTGATGTTGGTCTCTCCTTCACTTTTGATGACAATGTCACTAGGTGCTAATCATTACTCAGCTGCTCAGTCTGAGATGACATGCCTAGATTACAAACAGTCTTTTGTCTCATCCTAATGTTGTTGCTGATCCTGAGATGTGATTTTGTAACAACAAATTGATGTTCCCCAATGTTATTTGTGCATTACTAAAGTGTTGCTTTTGGTTTCTTTTGGTGGATTCTCTAAAGCGCATCCTTGACCTTGTTTGTTTTTGATGGCTGTATCTTTTAACTGGATTTGTATGCAACATTTTAAGTATTAAATCATAGTGATGTATACTTTTCTCAGCATGGATGATTGCAATTGATCAGAGAGAAAATTTCTGTTTAAAATAAAAATTCGAAAAGTTTGTTGAGCACCCCATCAGCACCTTAGAATGATTTCTGAGGGAACATGTGCCACTAAATAATGGTGTGATGGCTTTTACTAATTCGGCTTTGCCATCACAGCAATAAATTTGATTTTTAAACAGAAAAAAGTTATTTAAAATCATATTTATATTTTACAATATTATGCTTTTTATTCTCTCATAAATAGTCTTTTAAGAACTTTTTTTTTGTTAAACCGACCTTAAACGTTTGAACACAATGATATATTGTGATGCTATTATGCAATTAGTCCATCATATGGAGTAAATTTTCTTTGTGAGCTTTTAGTCTGTGTTCTGCCAGTTTACAAAAAGGCTTGAGGAAACAGATCGCAATTATGCTACTTTAGGAGCAAAGCAACTTCAGATGTTATTGAATAAAAACAGAGTGTGTCCTGTTTTTGTCAGACACCTTGTGTTTATGGTGACAAAAGAGCTTCATTTTCTGTCTGTGCTTGGAAAGTAAACAGGGTTTTCTGTTAAAACCGTGCTGGAATGAGCCGGAAATTACACTCTTATCGGCCAGAGTTATTGTGGGCCATTCTGTAGAAATGTTTACATCGGTTGTTTACAACGAACCACTATAGACCTATGCCTGGGTGCTATTGTCACCTAAGCTAAGAGGTCACTGTGGTACCTACAGTATTCTGTCAATTTTTTCAGAATGAGCCGATTCATAGGTGCATGTTTTTGTTCTGTCTTGCATGCTTACAGGCAATGGATAACAGATTGCTACAGTACACACATAATCAATTATTATAAAAGAATTATATTGCAGTCTACGAAGAGATGTTACAGTGCCAAGCATTTTTCTTCCCACAATCGGGAAATGAACTAAAGTTAAAATCCCATTGTTGAAATAAAGATTAACTTACTGAATTAATAAGCAAGTCATAAAAGCAGTCAAATCAAATTGCATGACTTTGGCTTTTATGCACTTTTGTGTTATTCAAATTAAAACATTAGAGCACAAAGAAGAATCGTTATGTAAAAATGTGCTTTTCTGAAAAGGTGTTTTATTGCTGAATGAATCAGGCTATTTGAAAGAACGGTAGAATCAAAGATTTAATGACTCATAAAAGAGTATAAAAATGTATAAATTGTTGGGTTGTAGGGTTTTTTTCTGTAGCTGCAGTGTGTATTACTGGGTAATTGGTTGATGGAAAGTTTGAGTTATTACATCAGCCTCAGAAAACATTAATCAGGATGAACCCAGGGGAGATGTCATTGATCAAGTAAACCAGGCTGTGAAGTTCAACCCTTACCAAACATCCCTGTTTGTGATATTCATGTAAAAGTATGATAAAAGCCATCTATCATTAATAAAAGGGGATTGTATTTATTCTAATATAGTGTTCTTTATCAGAGAAGTATCGTTTTCTTTAGAAAGATAAATCAGCTGATGTGCAGACATTTATTCTGTCACTTGCTAAAAAAGTGCAATCTTTTGTTTAAGTGTAATGAGCTTTTGAGGAATGGGAAATACATTTGTGTGTGCTTAAACAATAACTTAATGTATTACCCAGCTTCGTAATACTTTAATTGGTCAGTTTTGCATATTTTTATGTATAATACAGAACAAACTTTCATATCATTTCACAGTCTCTTTCATCTCACATAATGAAATCATTCCAAACCAAATTAAGATTTCATGTTCATTTATTTATTTGCTAAATAGCTGTGTAATTAGGATAATATACAGCGAGCCAGTTATTATTGCAGAAGAATCCTCTTAACGATGATAAAGACCCTTTTTCAGGGGGTTATTCTGTGACAATGACCAAACTGACTGTACATTAAGTCTTAGTATCTATCAAAACATTTTCTAGATGGAAATTTAGGCTCTTGCATTTATTCTTAAAATGTAACATCTCTTATTTATTTTATGTTGTTGTCAGGAAAGAATCAATGCACAGCCAGCAATTCCATTCAATTATGTTGATGTTGAGATGGTGGTACTACAGTAACAATTATATTCCACTTTGTTTGTGTGTTATAAGAACTGTACTGTATATGAACATATATAACAGACTCACATCTCCCACATCTCAAGAGCTGCTGTTTATACCTTTTAGAATATGTGGGCTATAAAATAATTGTATTTTATTTAATACTGTTTATATTGAACCATACTAGTGTTATCACATTTTATTTATTAATTTCTTTATAATAAAAAAAAACTAACAAAGTGCAATAATACTATTATTACTATTCTTTTTAAAAATAGTTATATTGGGTAACACTATACGCATCCCAGATTATTGCGATTTATCAAACTTTTTGTTTTTACAGAATTGTGAGATGTTATGTCTGTATTGTGAGATACAAACTTGCAATTTCAAGTAAATAATAAACGGAACTGTGAGATTGAATTGCACATAGAATTGTGTGAATAAAAAGTTGGATTTACTTTGTTGAAAAAGCCTTTTGTAAAAGTTTCCCTACATTCTTCTGGTATAGAATGCAGCACGTTCAGACAAAAAATGGTAAAGAATCATACATTTATTTTGAATTAACTAAGCCTATCAGTCTCAAACATACAATATCATGTGTCCCAGATGAGCATTGTTAATTATGCACTTTATGGGCCGTTTACAAGCTCAGGCGTGAACTACCACAATGTCCTTCTCACCTCCTGAAGGACTTGTCAGGGAACATAAACCATTCATGCTCTACTAGTGAGTTTTTTTGTCTCTTGACCATGACACACACACAGAGTCATAGCCAGCTTTTACAATCATCGCTGTGACTGTCCTATGAATCAACTCACAGCACCCTGCCACCCTTCACCTTGACTTTCACTCACACTATTATGTCTGTTTGAAACATCCAGACCCTCACTGATGTGATTCATGCAGATGCGAGTGACTCAAATCAAAAAAAAAAAAAAAAAAAGAGAGAAAACATCTGTTGTGACACATTTCTCTTCCAACTTTTACTTCAGTTAATGACTCATCCTCAAAAGTTTATCTAAGGCCCTGATTACTCCTGGTGTTAAGATGCAGTTCTGTCAGTTCAGTCACAAGTGTGCAGCGCTAAATACAGTCGTAGTGTAAGTGCTCATTTGGTCAAATGCGTTCAACCAGCCACAACAGACTGTCTACTGACCTAATCCTTACACATCACGGAACATGTTGTTGAAGCATGCTAGCCAGACGGGATTTAAACTTTGCTGGATGAAATCATAATCGTTTGGTTTGAAGGCCAAAAAAAATGGAAAGTTTGCAATGTTCTCTTTCCAGTTCTGATTCTAATACAAACCAACAAGCTTTGAGGCTGTCATAGCAGAAATTAAAGCTGCTGCTCTTTACATGTTTCCTGTTGTCTCCTTTCATGTTCATAAGTAAATTGCTCCAGCCTATTTCACAATATTAGATCAGAAAAGCCCATACATACACCCGCCCATAGACCGTCCTGTCAAAGACACCAGGAAAGTGATTCAAATCAGACAAAAGAGATGGACTGAAACAACAAATATGAATGGAAATATCTTCCTTATTTACTTGACCTTATGTACAGAACTCCATGTGACAAAACATATTTCATGTATACTTTCCATCAATCCTTGGATTAATTAATTAATTAATTAATTAATTATTTTATCATGTCTATTAACCAAATTTAAATTTTTTCCCTTATTTTTATTTTTCTGTCTTTCTACAGCAACTAATGCGAGAGCGCCAGCAGATGGCCAGCCGTCCGTTTGCGTGTGTTTCAGTGGCATTTGAGGCTCCAGAGGAAGAGGAGGAGCTTCTGCAGGGCCAGGTGGAGGTGGGTACCTTCAATCATTGGCTTGCTCATACTCTGATTATTTACCTACTGTATTGAAATAAAGGAAGCAGTTCAAATAAGCATAAACGTGAACACCCCATTTTAAATTCAGCAAATAATCTTTTCTCGCTTCTGTTTTAAGTGTGAACATGTAGCAAAATGAAAATAGAAAGTTTAGCCTCTTCCAATACCCATATTGTGCTTTATCAACGCTGTAATGAATTCAAACACCATTGAGTGATGTAATACATAATCTTAAAACAGAAGCCATTCCCTGCAATGTTAGGTATTATTGAGCATTACAATGACTGTACGGTAGTCAACGTTCGAAGTGGATTAAAACCTTTAATCAAAGTTGTCCTAAAATCAAAAACAATATACCTATTCTAGTCTTTGATGTAAGGTTTTGATCCGCTTCGAATGTTGACTACTGTATACATTCCCTCAAGAGGAAAACCTCCCTATTAAAGATCAGCACATTTAAGGAGGTCATCTTTAGCAGATAAATAGGATAGATGGGGTGATTTCTCACAAAATTGTACACTCAATGCCAAGAAGAGTCTGTGGTATACTTACAAATATATATTTAAGTGTCCATATTATGGATTTTTGAAAAGGACATTTCATGCAGTGTGTAACAGCTCCAAGTGAATGAAAACAAATCAAATCAAACTAAAGGTTTTAAATCTGAAAGTACACAGTGTATAAAGTTATTGTCTCTCAAAAGAAATAGTCAAGGTGTTTTAAAACAAGTTCCGAGCCGGTTCATGTTAATGTCAAAATGACACATTAGCGTATTGCCCGCCTACTTATTGGTCTTTTCATGTTTGTTTGAATTGTTGCTGCTTTTGGAACGTTAAAAGAAATCGACCAGTCACTGGAGGGGTTTGGAAAAAATGAATAATAGTTTGGGAGTCGTTGAACAAATAAGATAAAAATAAATGCATGTTATAATCAAATGAAATGTTTTTTGACTTTGCTTTCATGTCAACCTACTTAGGAGTCCCAAAACCAAAATATGAACCTTTTATAACCCATTAAAGTATTTAATCAAGAGTGTATTAATTTATGCAACCCTTCAATTTAACAAAATTGGCTAATTTACTTATTTTACAGATGTTATTAACATAGATGTTAATTGTTTCCTCTCACTACATTACTTCCAAATATGTGCCCCTCAGTAGACTGCAGTGTTTCATCACTTAACTTTATTTCACAGCTTTCTTTCAGCTTTTGTGTTTTTTTGTAATAGAAAACTGAATTTAAAGCTATTTCCTCATTCAGAGGTTGATTAAACAACATCTGGTGTAACAGTGTAGACTCCATTTAGCGTAATTGCATAATATACGAGTGAATATTGGCTCGTTAAGCAGCAAGGCCAAAGAGCAGGGCCATCATCACATTTCATGCCTAAGTTGATTGGTAAGCACAGGCTGCGGATGGATGCCTTCACTGTCCCTGAGCCCTGTTTGTTGTCCAAGCATCTTCCATAGAGATAAAGAGAGCACTTTTCCCCCCCACAGTGTTTCATTTCATTGCTATACTGTATGTAATAACAATTTGAATTGATATAAAAATATCACACACATTTAAACTGGTATTACTTGACATTAGCTTTGCTCCGTCATTTTTCCTGATTTAGCCAGGCTGCTTGTAACTGATAGCATGCCAGCTGAATTAATTTGATATATTTTGATGATAGTGAGATTTCTTCTTCAAATTGGCCCTGCTAGAGCGTGTTTCATTTGTTTTCAAAGATGCAGACTTTTTCAAGAATCTTTTAAATGCCATCTGCAATCATTGGCCTCTTATGAAAGTCAAGCAAATCTGTTATTTATTGGACAGCTTCTTTATCTTGCGCCGCATACATCTGCATGGTGCGGCTGTGTTGGAAATGAGCTCTGGGAACATATGCATGGAAATCTGGATGTGCTTTCAAAATACGCCCAGGCCTGTTCGACTTTTTTAAAATAGCTGCAATATAATTTGAATCATACCAGATAACTGCTAATTGCAGGGATAACATACTGAGTAACATACTAGTGTGCTAGAACTGCTGTGCTAAATATCTAGACTGAAGTGTGTGAGAAACTTTTATTGACTGAGCTGTCCTTACTGTTACCACTAAAACGCTTCAGGTGCAAACAACATCTGCTGCACCAGAGCAACTGTTCTCTGATTATTTTTCAATTATAACAATTAAATAGAAAAAAATAAAAAAAACTATTATATAAATTATTTTAGATTTAATGAATAAATTAAATGTATAAATATAAATCATTTTTATTTTATATTATTTTAGATATTTATTTTATTATTTAACTTGATTATTCTATCCTAGCCCCTTGGTACTGAGTTGTTGATAACTGTTTGATTAAGTTTTAAATCAAGAGTGTTCAATAATTATTAATATGCTATTGTTGCTACATCTGATTGCAGCAGCCTCTATGACCTTGTTGCGTTATAAAACAAGAGGTGAGACATTAGCATAAATCTTCACATCAGCGTCCCTATAAAGTCCATACAATGTAATAAAACAAATGAAGCCACAGCCCAGAGCACCTGCATTACGCCAAAAGCATATCTCGCTTTTTGTGAGGACTGATCGATCGCAGTCCAGTGCTTTTGTAATGCTGGGAGAAATGAATCAATTTCAGATGTAATGTTTTAATGTGCTTTGTTTACTTCCAGTGGGTGGTGTGGAGATAAAGACTATTTATGACACTTATGAGTTGTCTGACTGGGGAACGGCAACTATTATTCACACACATGCAAAAGACACACGTACACATTCACAGGCTGTAAAAAATTATAGGTGCAGGCAGGAACTTTTTAAATACATGCCGTTTGAAATTTAGTATAATTGATGTTTTTGAAAGAAGTCAGTTATGCTCGCAAAGGCTGAATTTATTAATTTATTTTATTTAAAATAATGTTTGCACTTTAAATGCATGTAATTGCTTTGATGGCAGAGCAGAATTTTCAGCATCCATTGATAGTTTTCACATGACGTCAAATCCTTAAAGGAACGCCCCCAGGCAGGCAAAAAGAAGCTTTGCTCCACTGACTGCCAGTCATTTCTACACAGTTTGCGTTAATGTTGTAAAACGCAGACAATAAAGGGTGAAATTTAGTAAACACCTTATTAATGATGTAATCCAAATATTTGCGGCTGTGAAAATTGACAGGCTTTTGCTGCAGTTCTATAGCTGTTTTCCCCTCCAGGTCTTATAAATGGAAACGTGACTGAAAATTATATTTACTCTAACTTTTACCAAAAGTAATAACTTCTTTAAGAAATCTAAAAAGGTACAGTAATGTACATAAATAGCATTTAAAATGCACTGCAAACACTGAAAATAGAATAATCAAGATGGCAGATAAAATTAAATAATTGCTGATTCTAAATATAATTAATTAAATACTATAATAAATGTTTTTTTTTTTGTTTTGTTTTTTAATCTAAATAAACTTTTATTAACCAATATTATGTGTGTTATGTATGTCAGCTCTTGTTAGAGATTCATGCCTAGAATGATGCCTTGGTTCCTGAAAGCTTAAAACCAAACTCTATTGAAATCAATAAATCTTCCAGTCATTTATGAGGTTGCATCTCTGTTAGGATTCAGCCATAGAAGACAGTAGGCAGTTCATAAAGTCCATGCCAATAGGTTTCAGTATACAAACAATAAGCACTGGGACAAAGAAGAGCCAGATGGAACTAAAGTGCACCTGCAATTTCCTTCAAAGCATGTAAAGCAAGGACTCATAATACAGTGCTGTGTGTGTGTAAAAACCTGTCATCTTTTTTGCACATTCTACAGCATTCTGTATATCCACTCATTATGCTCTCTTTCTCTCTCTGTTAGGCATCAGTTACTCGCTGTACTGTGGCCAAATGTGCTGTTGATATTAGGAAGCTGAGAGTGGTGGGAGCGATCAGGGAGATGACAATAGTAGTCCACAGAGCAGGGACCCAAACATCTGCTCTGTGAGCTGTCTGTCTCTGGACTGCTCTTATCAAAACAATCTCAGCTGTTCAAATACACAGCGGCATCAGTGCCAACTCTCATGAGCAAAAAAAAAAAAGATCCACTTGTCCCCGTTCTCCTCTCTATTTCTGTCTGTCATGTCTTGCTCATCAGCAGACAGCGGTGGATGACATTAAAGGGCACCGACGTTCTCCACACACGTTCTCTCTTCTGCAGGCAGATTCTCAGTCTATAATTAATTCAGAATACTGAGAAATCTTAGGCCACGTAAAATTTCAGAAATGAGTCTGACAACAGCATTTGAATATAGGAGTGAAAGCCCTGTTTTATCGCTTTATCAAGTGCATAGAATAGAACTCCCTTAAAAAATGTTTGTTTGAGCAGATAGTCAATAGGCACACGGAAGTGGCACATTTCACCTTCAAACAGCCATGTAGTATGGTATCAGCAGACAAGGGGAGGTTCATCTTTTTGGTCTTCTCATCTCATATTTAAGAGGTTTTGGACACTTCAAAGCTAGCCCTATGCAGTGCTTGGAGCAAGCTCAACATAATACTTAGCTCTGCATTTCTAATGTGCGTTTTGTCTGGGTGCTGATTTCTGTCAGCTTTCATTTCGGTCCAAAACACCTTCTAGATCGATGATTCGTGAATGTTTTTTCTGAGCCGTCCATAAATCCTTCAGCTGCCCCAGAGCGCAATCACATTCAGAGCAACACTGAGTACAAGTAGTGACTGCACTGTTCTGGAATCAGTGGGAATTGGGCATTGTCATATTTAACAGTGTATTTGTATTTTCCTTGAAATGACCCACAGTGAAACACACACATTCGATTTACCTGATCAAATCTGGCATCAGTCTTCTAAACTAAATTAAAGGCTGAACAACTCAGTGTGCCGTATTTGACCTATAGTTAATCCTTGGCTACATCACTTAACCCTTAGTTCTAGGTTAGCCAATGTCAATTTCTTAATAGAACTAACCAAAACTCAAACCTCTATTTAACTGATCCTTAACCTGAACCCTGACCCTAGTTGTTCATGCTCCCTTGAGGTCAGTGTGCCCTCTGTGAACATTTCACCTCCATCTGGATTCTTCTCAATCAAGCCCAATATTGGTGTCAAAAGGCAAGGCTCAGAAAAGTGAAGGCACAGATCACAAGCTATTATCCATATTAGCAGGGTTTTTTTTTTTTTTTGCCTACATTCTCTTCCCTATTTCCACTCAGCAGTTTTGCTGCTCTGAGAGATATCTGACTTTGCCCATCTCATATTCAGCTGATTCTGCATGTTACTGTAAAACAGACATTGCTCTCCTGGACAACTCAGATAGATCCAAACCAGATGTTCTCTTGGGCTGCAAAAGACTGACAGGTGAAACTAAATAGTCTCTCAGTCTGTTGTCCCTACGGCACAGCAGGTTAACAAGTCAACATATGGTTTTACAAGGTGACAGAAGATTGTATTTCACATTAGTGACAAGGAAAATGACGAGGATGTCGATGGAGAACATGATCAAATATATATGCAGATATTCTCTTCCTGCTTTGCATGAAAGGAAGTTGCGGAACTGTTTTTGTCATTTATATATATATATATATATTTATATATATATATTTGGAATTTGATATACTTTTCATAAGAGAATAGAATTAAACATCTATATGTGAAATTGAAACATTCAAGTATAACATAACAATATAACATAAAAGCTTAGGAATTGCAAACATTTTACACAGTCCCCCCAGTTTAAGGGGCTCAAATGTAATTGGACAAATATAAATATGAAAAACAATATGTTGAGAATCCTTTGCAGGCAATGACTGCCTTAAATCTTGAACTCATGTACATCACCGAAGACTGGGTTTCCTCCTTTATGATGCTTTACTAGGCCTTTACTGCAGCTGACTGTAGTTGTTTGTTTGTGAGTCTTTCTGCCATCTTGTCTTCAGCAAGTGAAGTGCATGCTCAATCGGGTTGAGGTCGGGAGATTGACTTGGCCAACATTGCTGAATCTGGGCAGACAATATATTCCTATACACTTCACATCATCACTTAACAGCAGTAACCCACACTGCTCCAACATTTTCCACAGATGATTTTTTACTTCCCATCATTATGGTGCAAGTTGATCTTAATTTCATGTGTCCAAACAGTGCTTTTGCAAAAGTTTTTTTTTTTTTTTTTTTTTTTTTTTGCAACACCTAATCAGGCCTTGTTTTCACCTTGTGGTCAGGCCAATGTCCTCTTGTGGACTCTTAAAATCAACTCCAGACCTTTTACCTGATTGATTGCAGGTAATATGATATATTAATATATTAAAAATGGGGTACATTAAAGAGCTATAATTCCTTAACCTTTCCTTCAATTGTGGTATGAATACCTTCAAATTAAACACTTTAAGCCCATATTCATCATATAACTTAAAATATTTTGGTCAAAAGCTAAAAGAATAAAAAACTGTGCCTTTGTCCAAATATATATGGACCTATAACTGCAGCTTTGCAAAGCTATAGTATGTCTGTAATATTTTTCAACTTATTTAAAAATTATAAACATATTTAATAAAATACAATGTTATCTGAATTATTTACATGATATTAAATTAGTCAATATTTCTAGATAAGTTGTCATTTGTAAGCAATATTAATAACTTATTTATATAATATAATATTATATTATATAATAAAATAATTAATTTTGAAACTATGTATGTATATAAAATAAAATTAAATATTTTGTAATAATTAAAATATCTTATTAAATAATAAAACATAGATTGCTTTTAATGATTTATTCAGTGACACTAAATTAACATAAAAGTTATGGCCAAATATGAATCAAATTGAAATTGAATTTTATTTTTCCTGCAGCCAAGAATTCCGATCAGTGTTTGATCTTGGTTACTTTACAAGCTTTCTCCATCAGTACTGTATATTGCAGTCAAAGTTTCATTGGCTGTTCAGCCAATATTAGTTAAAGGGAGTCTGGGAAAGAGCCATTAGCCTATAGTGCTGGTTCAATAGTGTTGTAGTCCAAGGGTCATAAACCTTTCATCAATCAATCCATTAGCAGTCTAATATCACTCTGTGTTTTGACTCTACCTGAGCTCTCTCAGCCCAGAAAAGATAAGAGTCCTCTCATGAAGGCCTGATTGGCCAGTGTGTGTAATTACTATGTGTACACACTCTGTTGATGGAGGTGATATACAGTAAAGGATGTTTATTTAGCACAGATAAGGGAAAAGAGTAAATGATATTCAGGTAAAACTACCTTTTAATTTCTATGATTGATGACTGATAAGTAATGACTATTTTTAAATACTGTAAAACAACTGGAACATTGTGTATGAAATATTTAGTTAGCGTACTCAAGTAACTTTAGCTGACAAACACATGCAGCACTTACTTTATTTTGCCTGTTTGACTGAAATAGATTTTATTTTCAAATGTGGCCGTTTTATTATTGTTCAATTGATAGCTTTGCAGTCAGTTTATTAACTAATTGTTATTGAATTCATATAAATGTCATTATAAGGTACTTTATCTTTAAGTATATGTACTGTTAACGCCTTTCACACATGTTTTCATCTCACTGACCTGAACTGACACCTTCGGCGTTTTTCAGGGACGTTCTGCTGCTGTGATTCCTGTCTGCCTTAGAGATTAGTAATGCTTAAGAGTTAAACCCTCGTTTGTCAAGGAGATTCAGAGTCTTAGGTCAAAACCCCTGAAGGGGCCTGTCAGGAAAAATGCTTTCATCCAAAATGCTACTGCTCATCAAGAACGTCTTTGCAAATCCTGATTGCTTCTTTCTTAGCTTCTAAAGATCAAAAGGTCTTCAAAAAAGAAGGAAAAATCTTTGATTCTTAAGAATATTCTTAACATTTTTAAAGGTGTTAAAATTCTCCAGGAATGCTGTTACAATGTATTTACTTCTATGGATTTGATAGATGCTGTGACTTACGTTGCATTCAGAATATATATTAACAGAAATAATAAATATAAATGTTTTGATAGGGTATACAAATTAATTGGACACTTATTGGCTTATATTGGATTATATTTAACATGATTTTTTTTCATCTTGCCTCAATTTTAATATTCGAAGATGAAATGGAAGGAAAGGAGATTAAAAGAGAAAGAGTGAGAGAAAATAAAGAGTAAAGACATGCTAGTTTGCTATATCTTCTAGAGACAGAGGCACTTTACACATAACTGTGATAAAGGCTCCTTGACAGGCTTTAATCTGTGCTCAAAGATGTTGTTTTGCAAAGCTTTATTTTTGCCTAGACTGTAAGTAATTATGTTGTTCATCAACAACAGATGTCTTCGTGGCAGACGCCACGGCCCTGGGTTGAATTTGCATCATCTTCCATAACTGGCAGAGGGCATTCATATGTCGAAGCAGGTTTAGACCGCAGTTGGTTTCGCACCCGTAACTTTCTGCATCAGTGAATTTAATTTCTTTCAGTACTACCTTAAACTGCCTCTGCCTCTCCATTAAGAGTTTCTCTTATTTCCTAATGACAGCTGTGTTCCTTTTCTCCCTTCGTGTTTTTAATCAATAGCTTCATTCTCACAGAGAACCCAAAAAATCAATATTGGATTTGGAGCAAACCGTTTCTGAAATGATGGGCCGTGTAATGTTTCATGCTTGTTTTTCTTCCGCACTTGTGAGCTGCCCATGTCTGAGACTCTCAAGATACATTCATCTTCACTCGTAATAGCAGAGGAGGGAGTGGGAGAGGACACACTCCACCTTTTGTTTTGGAGGGTAGAAGTCGTGCCTTTTGCCGAGCATTAGGGAGATGATTAATTTGTTGTTCGTGTAGACCGTAGGCCGGCCTCTCTACCACAGAGCAGTAATAGGATCGTACACTTAGTCTCCTTCCGTCTCTCTGTTTCCCTCTCTGCAATTAAAATGGAAATTTGGCAATGGCCCTTGGTGGCAGGACGGTCCTTTTTTATGCCCAGGAACTGGCTAATGAATCTGTCTGTGGAGCTCCACATAACCAACACAATGAGCTCCCTGAAGACCTTGTGCTGTGCGCTAGTGGAGGCCTGGAGCATGCTGGGAGGAATGTTGGAGGCCGAATGTGACTGAAGTGGAGAGCCAAACTCCCTACAGTTATATATGTTTTTCAAGCAGTAATTCAAGTGCAGTCACACTCTGTCTTTTGTGTTCTCTCTCTGGGAACGTTCACACAGCGGCAGAATACTGCTGTCAGTTCTGGTTTGGAGTGCTGAAAATGCTTATATTCACATACAGTTTGGTTATACACAACATGACAGCAGTGTTTTATAATAGTGATGAGTGGCTATGGTCGAAAAGTCATCCTGCAATTGTTTTTTTGTTATGATGATTTTTCTTTTGAGGCAGTTCTTTATGCAGTTAGATACGGTATATTATACATTATTCAGGGATTCTGTGAAGACATGGTTCGCCCAGAATGTTTTCCCCCCTCATATCACTGCAAACCTGTATGACTTCTTTTTTTCTGTCGAACACAAAAGAACAGTGTTTTTTTTTTTTTTTTTTTTTTTCTCTCTATACAGTGCAATTCAGTTGAGTCCAGTCTTGTTTTGGATGCCACTTACGCTCATTGTATAGACAAAAAATACTGTAGTTGGAGCATTCTTTTGTGTTCCACAGGAGAAAGCCATATGATATGAGAATATTATGACAGAGCTTTAATTTTATGGTGAACTGTCCCTTTAAGACTGATTAGCTAATTGAATCAGGCAACCTGATGACTGGTTGATTTCGATCATGTACAGTAGTACTGCATTTTTTCCTTATTCTGCAATCTACAGTAAGTGACCCTTTTTGAGTGTCTAAATGTAATCTCTCTTTTTTTTTTTTTTTTTCATCGTGAAACTATTTTTGGAAAATCTTTTCAGTTTGTGAACCGGCTTTGCATTGTTACTTGAGCCAAAACTCGATTGCAGTTATTTTTAATGTTTGGCCATGAAACAAATCTGATTCAAAGTTTACTAACTCCATATTTCCTTTGAAACTAAATCAACAGAGTTCTAGTAACTCTTCACTGGAGAAACAGGAAATTGAGGCTGATTTCGAGTGCAGCAAAAACGAACAGCTCTGTTTATTGCAAAGTAGATGCAATGGAACTGGTTTTGTTTCAGGATGGTCAATACAGTATGTTTGTGCATTTGTTTTTCAGGCAATATTACGTATAATATAGGATAATTTGTATTATTATTTCATCTAGGGCTGTCAAATGATAAAACATTTTTTTATCAAATTAATCACGATTTGCAACTATACCTGAATCCTAACCATTTTTTTTTTTTTCTGAAATGCATACCAAAAGATAAATAACAGATACATAATTTTCATAATACGTCTTTATTAACACAGCCAAATAATAGTGGTTTTAATCAATCTGAAACATACCGTAATATTTGTCTTTGCAATGAGAACAATCTTTAACCTCTACGCCGGTTTGACACTGCACGCGTAAGCAGAGCCGGAGCAGCACGCGCCGATTGTGCTTTCAACACACTGGCAGCATTTGTCGCGCGCAGCCGAACCGCGGCTTGCACTGCACTGCAGTAAGCCGAAACTATCGCGCACGGCACTGCTGCTCCTGCTACGCGCTGCCTTGAGCAAAGCATTCACAAACCCGCTTTCAGCAAGACTCAATGTGACACTTCTCTGCAGCATTTTAGCGACACAGTTCATGTGTTCATAGCTTGTAAGATGAATTGCGGCAACCATGTCGCTTGCATCAGTTCCAATGGTTGTCGTTTTGCCCTCACTTACATGCAACAGACGGGAACTGTTCGCAAAATGACGCTCCTCAGTTTTCACTATAGTCCGCATAAAACACTTCGGTACCCACGTGTCACTGATGCAAAGTGCAGGTACTCCGAGGAAATTGTTGTCCCACTTTCCTGACAAATAATTTGTCACACTGCGCGTGCGAGAAATGCGTTAAAAAATGAACATAATTAACGACAAAAAATAAATAACGTCGTTAATGCGTTACGTTTGACTGCCCTAATTTCATCATATGTTTTTGACTAACTAACATGCTAATAATTTGGATTTGTTTTCCCAGACATGGTAATAAAAACTAATAATAATAGAAAGTATTTCCCTGTATATTGTTTGACAGTTTAGTCTTCAACTCACTGCATGTTTTTACATTTGCTATAAGTTAACAGACCATTAAATTGCTTCAAGAAAAGAAACAAACAAATTAATACTCGCAGGATTTGCCAGTTACCCAAGTTTATGGCATTGTATCTTAATTAAAAAAGTTTAGCTAAATCTGGAAATCATCAAAGTAGTTTCTTAAACTTGGCAACATATTTCTGTAAATATTCAATGTTTATTGCATCTTTACCAAGCAGTCAACAAACGGGATCTTTTAGTTTCTCTCATTGTTGTCGAAAGCCGTTTCTGTAATAAATTAAGCAAGTTTTACATTTTTTCCTAAATAAACTGCAAAATGCATCAGGTTTTACATACAGTATGTGCAATGCTACACATGCTTAATTAGTGACAGAAATGACCAAGCAGGAAAACGTAGTGACAAATCAGAGTAATAAATCATCCAAGGTTCATTCAAAACAGCCTGGTTACCACTTATAGTGTGTATGGAGATGAATGGTAACTACAAACAGGTAGATTTCTCCAGGTATCATAGATTTGAAAATGGTGACCCCACAGTTGAAAAGCACTGATCTCTACCAGCCACTGCAGAAAGAGCCACGAGGCAACTAGAACCACAACAGCTAACCTGAATGCAGCTCGCAGGCTGAGAATGAAAGACACCCGGCGAGAGTGTTTCCGACACGCTTTGGATAACCTGCCAGCCACCCCGCATCCCTCTATTTTATTTAATCTCCTTTTCTCTCCCCTCTCTCTCGTGTTCACCGTCTCTCCCCATCCTTCTCTCTTAGCATCTCTTTCTCACACTCTCTCTCGACCAGCAGATGGCCTGTTTGCCTTTTTGTCTTCCTCTCAACTCCAATCATTTCCAGCATTTTTGCTCTCTGTCAGGCCAACTCAGCACAAACAGGCACACACACACTCACGCTAATGTGTTTCCCATGGTACTGACAGGTGTATGAGTAAGTGTGCCTGGCGCCGTAAGGCAAACATGACGGGCTGGCGTGGAGTCTGCTCAGTTTATAACATTCCTGATGCGCAGACTGAAACATAACACAGACCTGAGCTCAGGAGCTGTTAAACATTCTCACACGCTGCCCAGACATCTTTTAGTCTCCAGTTACAGACTTAACCTATGCCTGATGGATTTTTAAAACAAAGTATAAAACTGTGTGCCTCTGGTGAAGGCATATTTCAGTTATTAAAAGGGGAATTAGCCCTTCTCTGGGTTTTTAAAATAATGTAATGGTTTTAAAGTTATTTTAAGTTCATTTTAAAGTTAATTCGAAAGCTATTTCAGAGTGATACTTCAAGATATAGGGTTATTTTGATTAGCAAAACTTTAACCCCTTTACGATTAATCATTGTCATTCTTGCATCTAAAGCCAAATTAATGTTGCATAAAGAATAAAAAAACATAGTTATAGTACACTTTGGTCCACATACTCCATAAAGGGAAAAATGGTGTAGAAACAATTTTTGCTCAGAATTTACTTGTAAATTTTTTATTTAAAAACAAATGGTCAGTAACACAATAAAAACACTGAAATGTAAAAAAGCATCAGTCTAAACAATATTAGTAGCATGTTGCATAATGTTGTTAATATTAGTTAACTATCATAGTCAATGTAAACAATTAGGAATTTTTAAAAGTAAAAAATTGTCTGTTAACTAACATGAACATGAACATATTTATTAAGCAACATTAAAAGTTTAGTAAAGGCTGTACAATCTGGTAATTGTATGTTCATGTTAGCTTTTGCATTGTGTTTTACAAATGAGACCTTACTGGAAATTATTACCATTATATATATATATAATTTTATTTTGCATCCAATTTTTTCTTTTTATGTTCAAGCTAACATTCAACATAAATGTAAAATCATATTTTATTAATATTGCAAGGTTGTTATTCACGTATCGTACCACATCCAGGCAGTACATGCTGCAGTAGTGTTGAGACTGACTCCCATTTACAGTTATACATGCTGTGGTGGTTTTATTCATGAGCTAATGAGCTGATGGAAATCTAAAGAAGCCTAAACCTCCTGAGCGTTTGCTAGTAAACAGTAATTCATCTATATTTGACAAACATGTGCTCCTGTTACTGAAAATATGCTCAGTATGTAGATGAGGAGCGTGTAGGGATCTTTTCTAAAGGGCAGAGAGACTCTAACATTTAACCAGAAAACCCAAAGTCTGATATGGAAAGGGCATCAGTCCACTATATCTTAACTGATAAAGAAATATGAAGTGTGCGGGACGTTACATGCCCGTCAGGTACTTAGAAGATTCAGCCCACAAGTAAATACAAACTGAATGTGAATGTTTACAGAACCAACAGCCTTCTCTGTTTGCCTCCTAGTATTTTAAATCTATTATTTTGTACAATGTAGTTCGGAAGTTTGTGGTCAGTACAAAGTTTTAATACTTATATTCACCAGTGATTACTTTTTAAAAAATCAAACAAGTAATTTCAATACTTTACCTTATCGTTTATTTAAAAAAAAAAAAAAAAACTTGGGGATGTTACATTTTTTGTTGCATTGTCCTTTTGTAGCTGGCCCACTTCCTATTGATTTGGCATATTATTACAAACAAGCATTACTTTACTGGTCTCTTTTGTACAACAACAATTTTTCTCCTAGCATGAGAATTGCTGGATCCAATCCTCCATGTAAATTAAAATGATCTAAACCTATTTCTATTTCTTTAAGCGTATTTCTTTTTGCGCCCATGTTAACGGATGAGAGCTTTCACACAGCATGCAGGAGCGACGCGGCAGCACGTAGCAGGAGCAGAGCAGGAGCGGCACTCACACAGGTTGGGACAAAACTGATCATTTCAGCGCCGAGTCTATTTTTGCTGCGCTGCTTACGCTGAATTAAAGTGACAGTGCGTTGTTCTTGATCAAAACTGACCCAATTAAAATGAAAAGTAACACATTTTACCATAAAATCGTGTTATTGATGTGTTTCGAATTTCACACTTACCATATGAGAAACAAACACACACACAAAAACACACAATTTGCACGAGTTTTTGCACAAACGTCAAAGGCCTGTTAAATGAATAAAACTTGAGGCATTTGTTAGCTTTAAGATAACTTTTTTAATTCAATTATTTAATCCAAATACACTTTATTGTTGGAATTCTTTCCAAAATTTGTCTTGGATTTCAAAGCGTAACCTATTCAATCTAGCATCTGTATGCCAGTCTTCTGTTGCATGTCAAAATATAATACTTCTTATACAAAATGCACATGGCACACAGTGTTCGGAGAAGAACGGTGGAAAATACGACAGAAAGATGCTTGTCTATAGCCTACTGCAGTACAAGCTGTGGTTCAGCTGCCCGCGACAAACGCTGCCAGTATGAAAGCACAATCTGCGTGCACTGCTCCTGCTACGCACCACTTATGCACTGCTTGCGCACTGCTGACGCGTGCCAATGCCAATGTGTATCCGATGCACACATTTTAAACCAATGCATCGCATCATTAACTTTTTAAGCCGATGCACCGAGCCAATCGGGGGATTCTTCCCATCCCTAATATCTTGTCACAGCATTTGGACGTTACCAGATAAATACTGTATATAATTTCTAATTGAGTACTTAACAAAATTATTCACAGATGTTACCCTGTAAATGCAACTGTTATAGATATATTCATAGTGTTTGTGATAAATGTATTTTTGTAATATATATGTTGAAGATATTGAACATTTATTTTTCATTTGGCCCTTTTCTATTTTATTTTGGGTTGACTTTAAAGTAGACGACATAAAAAAGTAAACAAATCCCTTAATTTTCAATCTCGTAATATTTCACTTTGTTTTCAAAACCTAGATTTTCTGATAAACGGTTTTACATTATTAATCTGTTAATTATCATATCAAAGTTTATTATTCATAAGTCAAAAGTAATTTAGAAGAAACCATCATATTTTATATTTAGTGATTCATCCATTCATACATATACTTTGAAACCCTTTCTAATATGGGATCACCAAACAAGAAACAACAAAGCCTTGTGCTTTTGTGTAATAAAAATAAATAAATAAATATTAAGCAGAACAACTCAAATGTTTCTTGGTCACCAGATCAGATATATAATATATTTTTTTTAATTCTAATAATATTTAATAATTGTATCCAATTATTATAATTGTTTATACTGTATTTGTATTATTACATTTTCCGACCCCTTTTGAAACTTTCTTAGCACTTTAGAATAGGTAACATTTGTTAACTATTAACTACGACTTTTCCCTCAATAAATTCTTAATTTAATGCTTATTAATAGTTAATAAGGTAGTTGTTGAGTTTAGGTACTGGGTAGGATTAGGGATGTAGAATAAGGCATTAATTAGGCACTAATATTCTAGTACAATGCATGCAAATCAAGTAATATGCATGCCAATGAGCAACTAATAGTTGTAACTTTAAAATAAAGTTTTACCAAACTTTTGAACGGTAGTGTGTTTTATTGGTTTAATGTTAGTTTTTATAATACTTTAATTGGTTGCTAAAGCTCAGAGCTTTCTTGTTTTTTAATTTCGAAACTTTTGAAATGAATATGAATTTATGAATGGTAACGTTGTAAATATGAAATTTTTGTTGGAATGCTCAAGCGTGAAACACAAGCAGAACACAGTAATTCATAAATCTGTTATTGCTGGACTGCACCGAATTAAGTAATTTAAGTAAAAGTGGTTTTAAAACTGGGTGCTTAACAGCACCTCATTATTGGTTCAGTGCTCCAAATCTGGCGCTAAGACACTGTCATTAATTTGGAATATAAAAAACTGGGCTATTTTAAATTAAGTGAGAATTTTACTTAACACTGAACTTTGAGTTTTCAAATAGTGCAGACAGAGTCTTCATGACTTTCTCTGAGCTTGAGGAAGAGACTGAGAGTTTCAGAGTAAACAGCAATAACTACAGTGTAGTCTGAATTCTGTTCTTTAAATTGCCTTTTTCTTACTGCTTGTCTAATTGCTTGTCATTTAGCTGGCAGTTACATGTCATTTAGCAGGAGTTTATTATCCAGAACAACTTACAGTACACTAATTACAGAGTCTCACTAGTACAGCAAGGGGTTAAGTGCCTAGCTCAAGGGCATAGCATTCACAGAACTAGATGTTGGGATCAATGTTATGATTTCAGTAACTCTACATCACCAGGGAGTCTACAGGCCTTACATTTTTATTTATTTCTAGAAGACACATTTATAGTAAAGTGTCTCAAAAGGGCAGTGATTGTGTTTTTGATGATTGCTTAAATAGGGTTATATCAATGCCAGTAGTCGCAGCTAATAATTTAGCAGAATGGCTTATCAATGGCACAAATGTCATTTTTGTTTTATTTTTCTAAAATATTTTTATAGCATAGTGTTTGCCAAATTTTCCAAGACCTGAAAATGAATATAAGTTTAAAATTGCATTCTAATAAAATATAAACTTCTGAAACAAATCTACATTGTGTTCGAATATTGTATCATTAGATTAGTATTGTAACATTTTCTCATATTTTGTTCAACGTATAGACTCAGCAATGCAGTTTCCCCAACCGAATCTGGTATCAATAATGCAAAAAAAAAAGAAACTCTAGTTTTCTCTATATTGTGCCAGAATGTTTTGTCAGCTCTGCTGATCATGCTTTGCATTCCATACGGTGTATACATCCCAATTCTTGAAGAGTAGACATCTGTGTCGGTTGACAGAAAATATGGCAAAAAGACATGGAACATATTTACATACTCAACTGAATACGTTTGGATTTGATTCTACTTGATCAGCACTCCCTCTTTTCCCCTATTTACTTTTTTTTATTCATCAAATGAATATTTATGCATTTGGCAGACATTAATTTACAAAATAACTTAATTTGAAGCTGTATATTTGGCATTATTATTCCTTGGACTTAAGCCCATGACTTTGGTGTTGCTAGCACCATGCTCTACAGTCAAGCTACACTAGTCTCCTCACCTTTCAGTGTTTAGTACCTTTCGTTTATGACAAAGCCATTGCACTTTTTCCTTCTATGATTCACAGACAATGATGACCGCTCAACTAAACTAACGTTGCCACTGTTTTACAGCCTGTGTTTCTGAGCAGAGCAGGGGCTTCACATTCAGGGACTGATGAAGTTCTGGCTATAACATAAGACCGATGTGGGTGCATAATGTTTGGAGGCAGCACATTCATAATTCAGGACACCACCTACCTCAAAATCCCATAGAGCAGTCAGAGCCCCTTAGGGCTGCTCAGGCACTTTGGAGTGGGAAGACTGAGAGTGAAATGCACAAAGTTTGCTAAAAAGCAAAGCTCTACCACATAAGGCATATAATGCCACAGGTGAAAGATGTTAACACAAATGCAAGTTTTTAACAAGCCTTTTGTTTTTCTAAATGTCAAATATTTCAATATCAAAACATAAAGTCAAAACACTGTTGATTTAAAGGGAGATTTTAATGGTAGTCTTTAGTGAGCACACCATTAAATATCCCTTTGAGAGAAAAAGTGATGACTTTGTTTTGATATTTTTGATCTTATATTTTTTATGAACCTCATGCACCCGTTTTTTAGTGTAAATGTCAAATATTGAAATTACTTTCTACTGGTCTTGAAATGTCCTATACTATAAATGTCACGTATGAATATCCACACATATTTTAGTGGTTATTTCTATTTTAAGGAACAGCCACTATGGGTTCTCAATGAGTCTCAACCACTACCCGAGATCTGAAGTCCTCCTTTGAAGGCACCTAGTGCCCCTTTCCTGATTTATATGCTGTATTACTTAGCTTGATTAATTTGGATCACCTCCCCACCCATTCTGAACAGTCAATCTGTCTTTTCACACCCTGGATCAATCTGTCATGAAGAGTCCATCACTTCACTGTTAATGCCCTTCTTCTTGAAGGTGTCATTTTAATAAAATAGCTATTAACAGGGATTAAAATTAAATGTACAAATATCCTGCCCAGCTCTGGTAGATGAACAGGCTGCTTCAGTGAGTGGGGGATGGATAAATCTAAGCTAATGAAAGCTTTTAAAGAGATTAATGCTTCACCCAAGAGAAGCCAAGTCCTGCTTGGATGCACACTCTCTCTCTCTCCTGCTCACTCCATCTTACTTCCGCTTTCCTGGTGTCCAGGGCCACAGCAACAGGTGCAACTAGAAATATATTTCAAGAGACCCTGAAAATATATTTGGTGGACAAATTAACGCTGAAAATTTATTTGTCACAGGATGGTGTGGTACAGACTGCACCAAAAATAGTATTTTAATAAATCCACAAGGAGAATTCCAAACACAAGGGGTATCAACACACACATCCAGAAGGCAGTAACATAGTAGACCAGATGACATACACTGATCAAGGATGAACTTATAAAGGGAAGCACATGGGGATAATTAATGAGACACACCTGAACTAAATGACATGATTAAACAGAACTAGATCACTAGGGAAAAACACAGGAGCACATGGGGAATGACAACAAAACACACATCCAGACATGTAACATATTGCCCCATACGCTGTAAACGTACCAACTGAAGAGGGAGGGCGGGGGCTCTGGAGGAGGGCACTGAGCAGGAGAGAGGACAGCAACACAAAAAACTAAAAAGGTATGGGGGAGTAGAATATGGGAGGAGCCTGGGGCTGGTGGAGCCAGATGGTGACCCAGAGACCAGCCATGACGAGGACCCAGGGCAAAGTCGACGGAGGGAAGAGCCATGGTGGAGGAAGGGCTGAGGACGCCAGGGGGCCGACTGGCGGAGATGACGCCGATGGAGTAAGAGCCCAGGATGGAGCCAAGCAGATGGAGAGCCAGGGTAACACCGAGGATCCAGAGGGCCAAGGCGTAGCTGAAGGCTCTGGCGAATGAGGCAGAGGCAGGGATCCGGAGAACCGCAGCAGAATCGGAGTGACTGAGGATGACAGTGGAGCCGGAGGGAAGGAGGAGCATGACAGAACCAAAGAGACGGAGTGATGAGGCGAAGCCAGAGGAGTGGAGTCCCGAGGCAGCGGATGGTCGGCGATTGACCAAGGCAGAGCCTGAGGGACGAGGGAGCCCGGTGGAGCTGGTGGGACGACGGGCCATGGTGGAGCAAGGGAGCTAGGAGCCAAGGCAGAGCTGATGGGTCCAAGGACCAAAGTGGAGTCCAGGGCTCAAAGGCTGGAGGCAGAGACAAGGGATCCTCACGTCTGAGTCGAGCTGGAGACTGGGTGCCCCGAGGTGGATCAGCGCTGACTGAGGATGAGCTGAGGGGCTGACAGGAACCAGTGGAGATAAGGCGAAGGAACTGACTGGCATGAGAGGAGGTGGGAGACGGAGCCATGGGAGGGAACACAGGGGCACAGGAGTTGGACGGAAACAGCAGAGATACACGAGATTCAGGACTGGACGGAACTAGCGGAAATATGGGACATTCAGGGGAACTGGGCACAACCTCTCCAAACAATTATTTTAGATCGTCCTCAAATGCATTCAAAAGTTTCTTATAAAAGGGTCCAGAATCCAACTTAAGCTCACCCTCAGCGGCGGGAATGTGGGGAGGCTTAAGCCCTCTGTCTCCACTAGGACTCCCGTTGGGAACGGACGATGTTGCCGGCTCACGCACCTGGTCAGACACTCCTAATAAATCCACAAGGAGCACATGGGGATAGTCAATGAGACGCACCTAAACTAAACGACATGACACAGAGCACATAGGGAATGACAACAGACCACACATCCATACATGTAACAGTATTCTTGATTAAATAATTAATATTGATAACAATTAAAAGTTAGGATTCTTTTTTTAATATTGGTCAACTACATTAGTTAATATGAACTAAAAATGAACAGCACTTCTGTAGAATTTAGAATTTAATATTGGTCAATCTTAATTTCAACTTTTACTAATACATTTTAAAATAAGAAGTTATATTATATTTGTTAACATTACTTAATGGACTGTGAACTAACATGAAAAAATAATGTACAGTTATGTTTCTATGCTAATGATGCACAACAGTATAACATGATATCATCTACATAAACATCACTGGTCCTAGAACTGACCCTTGAGGAACTCCTTTACAGATAGGCATGATAGATGAAGTACAACCCTCTAACTGCACACACTGTATTTGAGATAAAAAGTAGTTGGCAAACCATGTAATATAATTTTCATGTCTGAAAATCCTAGTGTACAACTTTTTTAAAGGATCGTTCTTGTCAAAAGCCTTTAATAAATCCTATGTGTTTATGCTATTTGAAATTATTTTGTGGAGGATATGGTCCCATCACAATTTGTGTGTGAACAAAGTGTGAAAATTTGAAGTATACAGTAAAATTCTTTGTTTTATGTTTCCTAGAAAGCATATGTTTGTATACTGTCCAATACTTTAGATAACTGTCAACGCTTTATAGCTTCGTTCATTTGCATAGAGGACATTACTGTTTGTCATAATTAGGAGAAAGAATGTTTATACATTGTCAAACAGTTTTCTTGATAAAAAGGAGCATATTGCTGAGTGCAACGTTAATAGCCATTGTATTTCAACATGTGTTCCCAAGGAGCTGCTCTTTGGCAGGTTCATTTGGAAACTGATGTATGAAGGATTATTTGAGGATTCAATGAAACCTATTTCCTCATGTTGATGAATCCATCATCTCTGAAGCCTAACACAAACATAGGTAGCACAACGTATAATTAGTCTGTATGCTTCAGCACTTAAACCTATTAGCCACATCTGTCAGAGGAAAAGGAGAGAAGGGACAAGAGAATTTGTGCTTAGTCAAACTATATGAGTTTTTGAGAGAGAGAAATAGCAAAGAGGGCGATGGTGATAAAGAGTTAAAAAGAGAAGTAAAGAAAGGGAAAAGAGAAGATGCTTGACTACGACACTTTTGTAATTGCGCACTACTTCCTTGTCCATCCGCACAGCAGTCATTGATTAAAGATCAGAGGTTAAAAGCTTTGGCTGGCAAATGCTGAAGTGAAGCATCTCTATCACTGAATACCTAAGACCAGATGTAAGTAAATATTGTACTCCTCTTTGACCTCTGCGGTCACTGTTCACCTCCCTACAGTCGTTCGGTCTGAGGCCACAGCAGAGGCTGTGCAGTCACAGGCGTTCAATACAAGAGCGTGACCTTCAGACCTATTACAACAATAGTCGTAAAGCTCTCACAGTAAATGTACTTCCCTTTGTCTTCTATTAATTTACTTGCAAGAACAGTCCAAAATGAACATTTTGCTCTTTGTACTGATGGTGAGGGATTTATTTAAGGTGAGCAAATTCCGCTCATGAAACAGTTTTTAATATCATTACTATTTTTATTTAAAAGAAAAATAATAAAAAAGACCCCCATCTTTGCCATATACTTCACCCCTAATAAGTTTGCACTAATGATATTTATCCCACATGGCGCTTTGAAAAACTTAAGGGCTTGAAGGGGGCATTTATGTTTTTGACACTTAAGTCTGTGTCAACTACAAAAACCACATTTGTAAAAACAGTGATGTCATGCGCAAGTGTATTATATGTTCACACAGTCTTTGAGTAACTACTGAACTGGTGTGGAGTGGTGGACATCTTTTTAATTTGTTCCCGTGCATCCTTGTGGATCGGGATCATTTTGACAACATTGTCATGGGTGCATGAAAAAACAAAGGAAAAACTGGCAAAAAACTTTTTTGTAAAGATCTTTGATAACTTACAAAATTAAAGCTGGCAGATGTGATGCATCTACCAAAGCCAGTATTTACTCTTGGCATATTCAGAGTGCTAATTTTGTAACCTGTTTAAAAATCTATAAAACACAGAAAGCTGCAAGGGTCTAGATAGGAAAACATACAGAATTAATGTGATTTGGGAGACAGTTGCAAAGAAAATATAATTTCCCCCATGTACTACTTATGTTTACACTAAACTCAATTTTTTTTCAAATATTATGTACGTTTGTGTTAAGTATAACTTTGGCAACCCATAACAACAGACGATTTAAGGATTTTACGAGTTCTGTCCTATGTTAATGTTCCTGTCATTCAAACAGTCTCTTAATGTGTGTGGAACATAGCTTCTATAATAAACAAACACCCAGCAGTGGGCCAACTGTATGCATTAATTTTTAAAGCTCTGCCCATTTTGTTTATGCACTATAAACAGCCCTTAAAATGCAAATGAAGGAGAAATCCACTTTCACCACCTGCTGGTGCTTCTCTGTGTAGTTTAGGGATTGGACTGCCCTCATTTACACTCAATCAATCATAAGCCCTTCTTCAACTATGGAAATAATGTCGCCGAAACAGATGATGGGATCCTGACTTGGTTTTGTTGCGAGCTCAAAAAGAAATGAATTAGGTCCCATGTCACACAGTGGGGAAAAAATGCTAGTTTTAAATTGTCAAATTATCTAGAGTGACAACTTGGACTATAATGTTTGTATGTGAGCGTCAGCGACTAAAACATGCTATTTATTTTCTGTGACAGAAGTGAATTTTGTGAAGGAAAACAGATAGTTTTTTTGTAACAGATGATCTATGTTTTGGAAAAATATAGAGGTTTCTATGTATTACCCACACCCTGCTTTGCAACAACCTTTATAGTTCATTGACCATCACACGGCCATCATTGAACAGAGGAACATCATCTTAGGGGATGATGGGAAATAAGACGGACTTCTCAATCTGTTGGACTCCTGCCTGAACAAATCGATTATCCTTATGTCTCATGAATTTAGACAATGAAGCTGAGATGCTCATTCTGCGCATCACATTTCCATATGATGTCTGTGAAGATGTTATAAATATTCAGCAGTCATATTTAATAAATGAATAGTTCTAGCCATCAAGTCCAGATCATGTGCATTCTAAATGCTATTTGGTTTGGTCTGTGAGTTTTAAAACATTTGAGTAAGTGATTATTCACACTACAATTCTCTTGTGGTCAACGAGGCTGCACTTCCTTCCTGTGATGACAAACCTGATTTTTCAGCATTCATCACTGCAGTCTTCAGTGTTATGTGATGCTTCATAAATCAATATGCCTATTCTGATGTTCTGACTGACATAATGTAGGCTTGCTGAATAAAAGCTTGCTGTTTCATTCAAAATAAATTCTAACATTATAAGTCTGCCAAGTCTCTGTGGTATAAACGTGCTGTTAGAGCCCTGGCTGGCAGAAGCCCAATACAATTGGATACTGATTTCAGATTTGTGAGTCATTTATTTATGTGTTTTGCATGAATTTAAAATAAACAGTTAATGTCTGGGAATTCACTAGAACGACGACTTTTTAACAATTTCTCAAATTTTGTTATTTGTTTATTTATATGTATGTATGCATTTATTTATTTATCTGCAATGAATGGCCATGTGCTTGACATTATGAATTCTGGGGCTTGTGCCAATGTGCTGCTGTTGCAGGAAGTCCATATGTGTCTTGCAGTGAGTTAATCACTCTTCTTTTCTCTCAGGCTGGTCCCATAGCGATGGAGCCATGTTCTGGGAATTGTGCTGCTGTGCAAACATTGCTGATGAGTCTTCCGCGGGCATTTTCTGGTGTGCCTCCCCCCGGACAGTGTGGTGAGAAATCACAATTCTGCATTCTCAATTCAAAGTTAACATTTAACATTTATTAATTTTAGCTCCATGTGCAATTTTAACATACAGTTCTATAATTGTTTTTATTTATTTATATATTTACATACAGTACTTCATTTTCACTTCAATCTCTGAAGCACAAATGATAAAAAAGGGCATTGGCTGGGAATCGAACCCAGGCCAAGGACTGTGGATTGAGTTTCAGTGTTACATGCAGTTACATAGATTTATAGCAACACATTTCTGAAACACAGTTGAAAGAAAACAGCATTTGCATTGGCCGGGAATCGAACCCGGGCCTCCCGCGTGGCAGGCGAGAATTCTACCACTGAACCACCAATGCAGATGAATGAGGAATGGGGGCGGGGTTTGAAATTTAAAGGAACCTCCAACCCTTAAACAGCCAACATGTACTGCAGGATATTTTTGCCACTTATAAGAGGCAAGAGAGAGAATGTTTAAGCCAATATTATTACTACTTAATATAGATGGGTCTCTTTTGAATATGTGGCTTAGTTCAAGATTTGCCATGGTGCGGGACATATCTTCAAACATTGCCTTAAGATGTTCAAAAAGTTAAGCACTCCCGGTGTCACATCAAACAAATAAATCAGAGACAAAAAGAGACGCATCTGCGGTACTTCAACATATTCCAATAAAGGTAAACTACAACTGTCCTAAATTATTCCCTTAATATTTCACTTATGGCTTGTATAGTGGAAAAAACATGAGTAGAAACAGATTTTACATTAAAACCGATTGTTTTTGAGAAATTGGTGCATGAAATAAAGCCTCAACCAAACAGATGCTGGTAGCCATTGGGAAACAAAATACTATGTATGTCATATTTTTTGTGTTGTGAAACAAAAAATATTTCATAATTATTTTTTTTCATAATTATATTATTTTATTGACTTTTATTTGTTTTATTGGTAACACTTTAGAATAGGGGATGGTTGTAAGTCATTTATAAGTGATAAGTTAATGATGAAATGTTAATCTACAAAACATTCACAAATGATTAATAAGTGATTATTATGTTTAGTTAATTAATTT
>JAUCMU010000024.1:6253409-6263863 GCA_032275025.1 Enteromius treurensis
GTATATATATTTATAGGCATTTGTGTTTCTAGAACATGATTTCATAATGTTAACTAAACATGCAGGTGTTTTTGTTGAGTCATACTGTTTTTATCCAACTTTAACTTTAGCTTAGTAAGAGCATCAAAACTAATGTTATCCCATGCCTTCTGCAGCTCAAGCCAAAGTCTTTCCTTTGAATGTACAACAGATCTGTCTAGTATATTTTTTACAGCTCACCCTAAATTAGTTTGATAGGGTTGAGGTCTTGACTTCGAGAGGGGGCCAGTTCATCATCGTTCACTGTGATCCGTCACATGGCAGTAGCTACTTAAATATCTACAGAAAAAAAGTATGAAACAACATAAGGGTGAATAAATAATGACATAATTGTCATTTTTGAGTGAACTATCCATTTAATTGCAGTGGGCCTCCGAGTGGATGGTTTAAAACCTCTTTGGTCAGCAGAAAACTGAAAGGCGAGATCTGAAGGTCTGCTAATGTGAGACGTGATATCTGCTGTGTGCAAGATTTATCGTAGAATTAGGCAGCGGATATAATAAAAAAAAAATATGCCACTTATAGCTCAGTCGTTTCAGCTAAAGAAAAAGGATCAACTTTATTATCTCTTTTCTTCACTTCTAAACTTCACTTCTAACTCCATTAGCATTCGTTACAGCACTGAGGTTTGCATGCTAGCGCTGTTAGCCGCTGTCACCTATGCTGTCAGACGTGTGTTGTACAATAAACACCAAGCGAGTTCATTACCCTGACCTTAATCACACGAGTAACATTGAAGTTAAATGATGTTGTTGACCCCCGCCGCAACAGATCTCACGTCCCGCCAATGACTTGCGAATGACGAGTGAAGTCATTATGACTCAAGGAAATAGACAGTCAGGTTGAGAGTGTATTCCCTCTCAGAGTAACCTTGGCGTCACACTGAGGCTGGAGTGTGGCTGATTGCTTGCGGAAAACACTCATCAGTTGAAAGAGTGACCTTGGTGTGGCATAATGACACTTTGTGAAGAGGCAGGTGGTGCGAAGAGACAGCTGCTCGTTCGGCTCCCGCAGAGGCATTCTTCTGATTTTCTCTGGAACTTGTCTCACACGCATCGCTCACGGCAAACGCAGACCGTGGCGGGAAGGCATTTACGCTTCGTGCAGACGAGACAACGGCCGTTTCCTATAATGGTGGAGCTGTAAAGTGTTCATTTACAAAGATGCATGCCTCAGGTCAACAAAGTCTTTCTGATTACCTTTAATGGAGTTCTCGGATTCGCACATCCTGTCTCAAAGTGCAGGTTTCATCAGGGTTAATCATGCAAGCAGTTCACCTGCCAAAGATCACAATAATGAGTTTGATTTTCCATTAGCCGAGAGCACTTTAGCCTTCTCCTCGTGTGCACCTGATTTGATTCAGCCTCGCAATTAATTCACTTGAGATGGACAGCTCTCCTCGGCGGAAAATATTTTGTTCCTTAGATGATGCCGTCCTATTGTTATGTACAGTGCTTGCGGAAAATAAGTGCAGGTCGTTCAGATACTGGGTCAAGAAGGTATTTTGATGTTTGATATTTTGAAATACAATCATGCTTTAGTGGAACACGACTTTCATTGTTGTGTCAAAAATATTAGGTACATCCATGCAAAGTTGTATATTTATATTTAGTTTATTTGTTTCATTCATTCATTCTTGTATGTATGTGTATATATTAGTGCTTAACAATTAATCACATTAATCGCATCCACTTTTTTATATTTTTATAAATATACTTAAGAAAAATAGATTCATATATATTAAATATATATAATATGAAATATAACTTATTAAAAGTGCACATGTATATATTACATAAAACTTTTATTATAGATGTGATTAATTGTTTGACAACACTAATATATATACCGTATACACACGTGTTGGTATTTGTGGTTTATGGAGACATAGAGGCAATGGATTTTTATACTTTTTTTTTTTTACAATACTTACTTACTTACTTATTTTTATACAAACTGTATGTGATGCCCTACACCAAATCTTCACCTAAACCAAAATCCTGTGCGCGCGCACCAAATATAAATATAAATATATATATATATATATACACACACACACATATTAGAGAAATAAAAGTTTTTGTTTACATAATATACTGTGTATATTTATTTTGTATATAAATATAAACACAATATAAATATACAATACAATATAAATATATTGTACACATACAATATATTTTTGAAAATATTCACATTTATTTAAATGTATATATTTAAAATGAATAGTATATATATATATAATATAATAATATGTAAACATAACATATTTTCAAAATATACCAACATATATATTAATCACATTCAAAATAAAAGTTATTGTGTACTTAATATATGTGTGTGTTCTGTGTATATTTTATTTTTATTTATTTATTTTGCCCTTGTCCTAGACACAGACTAAAACTATGGAATCAGAGGAAATCCATTAGGGAAAAAATGTGGTCAACATGAACTGTACATGAAAAGCATTCTTTAGACGAAATGGGAAGAAAATATGGAATCTTCATCTCAAGAATATTTGTGTTGTGTGAGATTTCCAACCAAGCTGTAATTTTGTCAAATTATGCAAAAATAATAAATAAATAAATAAGTTTTGCATGTATTTGAGGTATATGTAAATGTAAACGATAAAAAAGTATTTGCTATGAAATTTCTTGTCAAGTCAGAGGAGTAATTTAGAAAAAAATGAATAAATGCAATGAGGAGAGATTGTTCTTTTTTAATTCCCTGTGGCCAAAAGTGCGTACAGTTGTGAAAAAAAACAAATAGTGATGTGATGGTTGTAAGATGAGCTTGAACTGCTGTGATATTGACAGACAGTGAGGTTTGTTTGGTAAGTGTCTGTATGTGCTCCTATCAGGATGCTGCGCCTCACCTGCTGCACTTCTGAGTCCTCCTCTTTGAAGCTCACTTCCTTCTCTTTCTCTCATCTCTTCCTTCTCCCTACAGGCATTAACATAGCCAGTGCTCTTATTGATACGTCTCAGCAGAGGGCCGGCGACTTCAAAGACAAGGGCTTGAGTCTAAAGAGCCGTAAACAGCAGCACGCCGTGCACCAAGGAACCTGCGTTTGAACCAGCCGCCTGACCTCACTGGACACACTGATTGTCAGCTTTTTTCTCCTTCTCTCTCGTTCTCTACCACTACAAGGAGATAGTGTTGATGAGCGGGGAGCTCTTGAAGTGTAAATGACAAAGGAGGGTCGAGACATTAGTAGTCCGTGTGTGGCTCCTCCTGAATTGCACGCTCCATAGTGGAGCTCATATTCCCTCAGTATTGCTTGAACCTCTGTGGAGGACATCTGCATTTTGATTCCACCCACTGGGTTTCTGTTTTCAACAGCTGTTTCTCTGAAAGGGAGGGAGTGTGTAGATGAAACTCACTTTGGACCCAAAATAGGTACAAGTTTTGGGCCTGAATTAATCATCTGATCACGCATGTAGAGGCTTTCGGAATAAACCTGCCTCTGCTTTCAGGGTTTTGTCTTGTTATTAAGTGAAGTGTCTGTTGATGACTCTTTAATAGACTAGTTATCATTAGCCGAGCACTGTATTTGGTGCATACTGTAAGGGGTTTTGTAATGGTCTTGGTCTGTGGAAAGTTTTTAGAGATTAGATTGGATTTGTCTTGCAAAACTGATGTTTGTGTCTCCTAGTTGTCATACAAACTCACGCTCTTGACCACATGTAATTAAAAGTTTTTGGCTTTTAGTCCGTGTAGATGCAGCACTGAAAGGATTTTGATGGAGGATTAAATTTCACACATAAATACACATTGAATTAAACCTGAATTTGTAAAGTAGAAAGACTGTATATACTCCGATAACATTTATTTAATTTATAACTTTTTTATGCTAGATAAAATGATATACTGTACTCTGCCATTCTAGTTAAGAGTCAGTTAGATTTATATATATATATATATATATATATATATATGTGTGTGTGTGTGTGTGTGTGTGTGTGTGTGTGTGTGTGTGTGCGTATATGCTGATTAAATAATATACAGTACATACAGTATATATATATTTACAGTATATATATATATATACTGTATGTACTGTATATTATTTAATCAGCAAGGATGCATTAAATTAATCAAAGGTGACCAAACATTTAATTCATTTTTCATTAAACATACATGCTTTTATTTTTAACTTATTCATCCTTCTTGGGAAAAAAAAGTTTTTACAAAAATCTTTGATAATAATAATTTGATTTAACATCACATAATTTAAATACATTTTAAAATACATTCAAATGCAGCCTTAGTGAGCATAACAAACTTTTAAATATTTTGAACGGTAGTGCACATATTTAATTAGTCTTTTTCATCCTGACAACACAACATTTGTTTGTTTGATCAAAGTAAAAATATTCCTCATGCTCAAACACAGGGTGTTTACTACAAATGGCTTACTTGTAGTTGCGCATGCATGACTTAAGAAAGTGTGCTAATCATTAGATCCACTGGGTTTTTCAGAATCATATGATTGGCTACGGATTTACCTTATGGAACTTTAGCTGCCATAAACTAGTGCTTCATTTATCAGAAGCAGCTTATGATCAACAGATGCGTATCAGCAGAGAGTTGAAATGAAAGCTGAAATGGACCTAAAATATCATAAGGGTTCTGTAGGCAAAATCATTGGTTTGTATGTTCAAATGTCTAGTATTCAGAAAATCATTAGTACATACAGTATGCCCATGTCTTAACTCAGTGTTGTTTAACAATAAAGCAAAGAAACATTTGCCTGCTTTTCTATATCTAATTTTATTGTGTATTGTCATAAAAACTCAAATAATTCTTATTATTAAAATACATTGTACAATTAAAATACAATACTATTCAGCTAAAGTGTGCTCAGTAAGTCATATATTTCCTGCATAAAATTGTGTTATTGTATTTCTCTATTATGTTTTCACAACCGAGATGTGTTGCACTTAAGCCTTTTCTTATATTGAACTTTTTAATTATTGTTTTGTCTGATCATGTTTGTCTAAAATGACTTTTACTACATCATCCTAAACTTAGTTCACCTTAAAATTATATTTCTGTCATGTCATTTCCAAATTTGAAAATTAAACGTGTAATCTGTTGAATTAGTATAGACTGTAAATGACTCCCACTCAACTTAAATCTAATAAATGTATTGGGTTTTTGGTTCATTTGCACTGTTACACAGGCCATACAGGTGCCATGCAGAAACAATATCATTGTGTTGTCTCTTATGTCTCTTAGGCCTTTGTTTTTGTTTATTTATTCTCATTTGCATAGTTGAGTCAACCTCTGTATACTGTATAAATGTTGATGAGTTTTCTGGTTTTGCAGTGTTATGTAATAATAATTTACATTATACAAAATCTACTTTAATAAAAGATCAGCCAAAGAACGTTTGTTCATGTTTATGCAGAAATAAACATTTTTATAAATCTGTTGTGTGCTTTTTTTGTTTTTGAAACTGCTCTTTGAAGGAGTTATGTGCTGCGTCGAATGTAAAGATCTGTATTGTGAGACTGGGCCATACAGGACAAATCATGTGGGTTAAATAGCATTTTGCAAGAACAAGGAACAAAGTAAGGACTGGGAAAAAAATAAAATAAAAATAATGTGTTTAAAACTAGCTACTTTCTAACTATATTTGACTCACCAAGTCAATTAAAATGTACTAGTAAAACTACATGGATTGGGAAAGCTGTTCAAATATTTTCTGCACAAGCATGCAGGGGTTTAATGAACTTATTGGTTTTTCATTTTAAGAAAAGCAATTCACATATGTTTGTAATTAAGTGCTGTTGCTACAGGTGTTAATCAGAGTATGTAGATTCATACATGACAGCTGTTAAAATGTTGTACTGAAGCTGTTTTTAGATAATTTGTCACTGGATCAAATCCAGCAAATTGAACATCAAGGAAAACCTCCCATTTGAACTCAAAGGCAGTGGCAGCCCTCATCTCCGCTTTGCTGTGTTGTACTGTACAGTATGTAGCATTTCCTCCAAGTGGTATATTGGCCATCCAATTGAGAAGATGAGAAGTCATCCATTTCCATTAAATACATTTTCTTTTTACATTATTGAAGTTCCAGTGGTTCAAGCATATGCAGAAATGCACATATGTGTTGTGTTTGTAAAATTATATTTCTGTCAAACTTTCTGAGGGATTGGCATGGTAATGTACATGACGGGGCTGCTGCTGTTGCAGAGGAAGTACAGAGACTCACAACATGCTGCTGTGAGCATGTACTGTAAGAAATACTGCTGCGTAAATATATAACCTCATTGTAGTGCACATGAATCAACCTATAGCAGATCTATACAGGTGGAGCTGGGGAAGGTGGAGGATTTCTGGAGCAAACTAAACCTGCTACAGGAAGCACTAGCAAAGTTTTTGAATGATAAGGAGCTAGATCGACATGATCAATCAGCTGCGCCTTGTGATAATGATGTCATAATGTGAGATTAAGCAGGGACGCCCAGAATTCCCTCTCCCCAGACACTTTCTCCAGCACTTCCAAGGGAACACCGAGGCGTTCCCAGGCCTGCCGAGAGACATAGTCCCTCCAGCGTGTCCTATGTCTTCCCCGGGGCGTCCCGGTGGGACATGCCCGGAACACCTCCCCAGGGAGGCGTCCAGGAGGCATCCGGAACAAATGCCAGAGGCACCTCAGCTGGCCTCTCTCGATGTGGATGAGCAGCGGATCTACTCTGAGCTCCTCCTGAGTGACTGAACTCCTCACCCTTACCTCCTCTAAGGGAGCGCCCAGTTTCGGCCTCTCCGTATCCGGGATCTCGTTCTTTCGGTCATAACCCAAAGCTCATGACCATGGGTAAGAGTAGGAACGTAGATCTACCGGTAAATCGAGAGCTTCGCCTTGCAGCTCAGCTCCTTCTTAACCACGACAGACTGGTATATCTGCAGAAGCTGCACCGATCCATCTGTCGATCTCCCTTTCCATCCTTCCCTCACTCGTGAACAAGACCCCAAAATACTTAAACCCCTCCACCTGAGGCAGGAACTCCCCAACAACCTGAAGGGGACAAGCCACCCTTTTCCAGGCTGAGAACCATGGCCTCAGGTGCTGATTCTTATCCCAGCCGCTCCGCACTCAGCTGCAAACTGCCCCAGTCCACCCCTTGGCCCCCGGCCTCTGCTTCCTCAATGGAAGACGCCTCAGTGGGATTGAGGAGATCCTCAAAGTATTCCTTCCACCACCTGACAATATCCCCAGTTGAAGTATACAGTGTTGGCAGGGCACTGCTTCCCCCTCCTGAGGCCCCGGACAGTTTGCCAGAACCTCTTCGAGGCCGACCGATTGTCCTTCTCCAGGGCCTCACCGAACCCCTCCCATACCCAAGTTTTTGCCTCAGGAGCCCCACAATCCAACCAGGCTCGAAAGGACTCCTTCTTCAGCTTGAAGGTATCCCTTACTTACGGTGTCCACCCCCGGGTTCGGGGGTTGCCGCCACAACAGGCTCCGGAGACTTTGCAGCCACAGCTTCAAACAGCCGCATCGACAATGGAGGCGGAGAACATAGTCCACTCAGACTCAATGTCTCCAACCTCCCTTGGGATCCGGTTAAAGCTCTGCCCGAGGTGGGAGTAGAAGACCTCCCTGACAGGGGGCTCTGCTAAGCATTCCCAACAGACCCTCACGGTACGTTTGGGCCTGCCGAGTCTGTCCAGCTCCTTTCCCTTCCTAAAAATCCAAAACACCACCAGGTGATGATCAGTTGACAGCTCCGCCCCTCTGTTTACCCAAGTGTCCAAAAAATATAGCCGTAGATCAGATGAAACGACCACAGAGTCGATCATCGACCTCCGCCCTAGAGTATCCTGGTGCCACGTGTACTGTTGGACACCCTTATGCTTGGTCAGAGACAAACTGTGACTAGCACAGAGTAGTAGAGAGTCCATCCCCTATCAAGGAGTTGGGTTCCAGAGCCCCGTGGGGTAAGACCCGGCCACCAGGCGTTCGCATACGAGCCCCAACCCCAGGCCTGGCCACTGCCTGCGCCGTACCGGGCGACGTCACAATTTTAATTGTGTTCCTCTCCATATGGGGTCTTTGTCTGGCCTGTAACCTAGGACCTTTTTGCCTTGGGAGACCCTACCAGGGACATAAAGCCCCCGACAACATAGCTTCTAGGACCATTCAGGCACTCAAACTCCTCCATACACGGTAAGGTGGCGATCCAAGGAAAGGGCTACACAGCATTTAAAAAATGAGTACATATTACTATTTGTTGGGATATAATTGTAAGATTAGGAACGTCACATGATTCACAGCTTAAGCCTTGAGTCATAAAACTACATTACACAGTGCTTCAGAGAAAATATACTGCTAATAAACTAGAGGGAAAAAAATAGACCTTGTATTTTGCATTATGAGATGATGATTATGATGATTTATGGAATATGGTTCATTACTTTAAAATGTCATGCTACAGGATTTGAGCTTAACTTGGTCACATCTTTAAATATATGAAATGTCAACTAAAGTATATAGGAAAAAATTTAAATTTAAATACTTTATAATTCATTTTCACTGAAATGTGCAAATTGCAAGGAGATCACAAAGGTTAAATATTTTAATATAAAGAAATGCAAAAAAATAAAATAAAGTTACTGACTTTGTCAATTTTCCAACTTTGAGTCATGCTTGATTTCCTCTCACATGATCGTGGCATTATCAACCCTCCACTGCCTATTTGAATAGCAGCGGTCAAGACGCCTCTCATCTAGAGCTTGATGTGTAGGCCAGACTTAATCTTTACACCATTATGCTCCATTTGTGTTTGGTAATTGTTGTCGTCTGATGGTGAATGATCAATCGCGGTGCAGTCAGACTACAAAGCCTGCAGTTGTTTTAAGGGTCACATGTACCCACATAGTGAGAAGAATGATTCTCCTGTTGTGCGGTCCGTTCACAGCAGCCCACAGCACTCTCTGTTCACCAACCAGGCCACAATGACAATGTGCCATTATGGTAAATGGATTTTTGTGTCCGGGATGAAGTCACATCAGTCAGAGTCATCAGGTTGCTAATGTGAGTCATGATGATTCGTTTGGTTTTTTAGTGTTGAGATGATTATACAGAGTGAGTAAAAGAATGACAAACTACTCAGGATGCTTATTACGCATCCTCATTACAAATGAATCCGGAATACCAAGCTACTTTCCCATAACCGTTCTGCCATTCGGTTAATTAGTCTTTATGCTTGTGTGTATAAACTGCCCACAACTGCTCTGAGCAAGAAAAAAAATACTTTGCACTCAACTAACTTCCAGATGTGTATCAGTTAGTAAAATCCGCTGCAGAAATTTCTATTCCTATGAATGGCTTTTTCATTTGAATGTGGCAGGTGGTGATAATGTTTGTCTTGTCATTCAAACTAGACAAAAAAAAGACACAGCTGGAGGGGTGGACGTAAAGGTGCTGAATTTTTTTTCTCTATGGAATGGTATGCAAAAAATGGCCGCACTTTATGGAACATTTTACTGAAATAGCTGTCCTGAGATAACACACAATCTCTGTGACAGCCCTGTCTGTAAGCAGTAAAATAAACGGTGGTCATGAAATGGGATCAGATTATTTGGTTAACCGATTAGTATGCTTTTGGGGCACTTTATGTCTGTCAATCATTGTTCTCGTCCACAAACAGCAGTCCATATGAAACCAGAAGCCATAAGCATAATAGAATGTATCCATCCATCCAGTTATAGCTGCCTAGTTACAACAAGTATTTTTCGCACTGGGATCTTAAAGAAAGAGTTACAAGCTATGAACCAAACCAACCATACATACACCACAACATTACAAACTATGATCTGAAGTGTAAAATGTTTTGAAAATCGGGCAAAAAAGACTAAAGTACAAAAAAAAAGCAATAATAAACCTCTTTATGAAAAAAAAATATGAATGGGATTCTTACTTTGGTGCACATTCTTACTTATGATTGGGAACATGCAGTACTACTCCTGACTTCTAATACAAAAGCCATTTTTAAAGATGGTAACAGATATATACAGAACATGTTGCACATTGCCTTAAATAGTAATAGCTGTAAAAGTGGAACCAGTGTTGCCAACTGTTTCCAATGAAAAGTAGCTAAAGCCTGCCTGAAAAGTAGCTAAATGTTGCCAGATGACGTCACGCACTAATTTGCGTATCAGTGACGTCATCACGTAGTATATGACAAGCGTAAGCCCGTCATGTCTCTATTCTCTGAGGCGCCGTGTATTGTATTTTATTAAAACATTACATCCAGATGCACAATAAATAGGTTCTTAATAACAAATTACTTTGCGTGATGACATCATTGCGTAATCGCAACTCAAAACGTCTAGGTTACTATTGTAACCCACGTTCCCTGAAGGAGGGAACGGAGACGTTACATATGGGAACTCGCCAG
>JAUCMU010000024.1:6263963-6274665 GCA_032275025.1 Enteromius treurensis
TGACAACAATTATAGCACTATTGGAATTTATTGCTACCTAAATGACCAACAATTATACATGTTAACAAATATCAGTAAATGAACAGTTATGAAAAACAATTAAACTTGTGATATGTGTGTGTTGAAATAGGTGCTTTTTGAAAAAAGTTGCTAAATCTAGCAACAAAATTGCTAAGTTGGCGACACTGAGTGGAACCTGGTCATTTCGTTCGTCCGGTATAAAAAGTTACGTGTGAGGCATGTGACCTAAACTCTAGTCATTGGAGTGCTCATTGGCTGTACATTATGCATACAGGTGATCGGCTTGAGCTCCCACTTTTAATAGTAATTCATGAGCATTGTAACATTTACATGACAAAGGTCTCGTCTAACGAAATCGCAGTGTTTTTGCTTGGGTAAGTAGCACTCGTGTCACTAGTTTAACCCTCCTTGCTGTTCAGTGCAACACAAACGTGTTGTTTTCGTTTCCCTGTGACCATAGCTGAAGTTTGGTTGAATGCTGCTGGTTTGTGGTGTCCTACAAAAACACGGAAAATATGTTTGTAAGGATTTTTTTTTATCGGACAGTTTTATGATGCTTCATCTGGTTCGTCTTCTCGTCTAGCGTATGCACGTGAGAGTACAAAACTGATAAACCAGAAGACCTGGCCGCACTATCATCATTCTGATTAAAGTTTGGGGATTCTGGTGAAGAGAAGTCATTCACTTACACACAGCTCTCAGAACCGCTGTAGCTGTGCTGCTCTTATGTCCATCTTCCCAAAGTGTGTGTTTACATTAGGTGTGTTCGACTTGAAGCGGCGCTGCAGCCATCGATCGGTGTATGACATCAAAGTACCGCGAGAGCGATTAAATAGAACATATGGAACCGTCAGCTGTCAAACGCTCTCGCGGTACTTTGATGCCATACCGCGATCGGTGGCTTGGCGGTGTGCAAATAAGCAGCAGTATTTAACTTACTGTAACTCCCCTTTAATGCAGTCTCCGCCTTTTCTCCACACTCTACCCCCAGTGAACAACGCCCCTTTGTACTGAACAAACATTATCAAATAGAATAGAGTGATGGTAATATATAATGACGAGATCAAACAATTTATTTCTCAAATGCAGAGAGGGCCTCTGTGATCAAAACGACGTGAACAATGTGAAATCTGTGAATCCTAAATGATCTTGAACTTGCACGCAAATTTAAAGGTTTCAGCTCTCTTGTAAACAACTTCTAATTTTATAATACGTTTTTAAAAATATTAGTGTTATCATGTATTTAAGCGCACGCAGACTCTACGGTCAAATCTGAGCGTACAAACATTTTATGAATGAGTTCCCTGGTGTCTTGCTTTTGATGGACAGGTGAAATATTGCACCACACCAAAGCTGCAGGGTTGTTGGAAAAGGTGCATGTCTAAATCGGTGGTATAATCTGGCACAAATTCAGCTTTACAGACTTTTTAAAGAAAATGTTTGCATATGAAAAGTTTTACTTTCGTCTTTTAGGATCTTCAGCCATATATTTCCAAACTCTTCTGGTTGATTGCTGAGACCTGTGCACTTAAATACACTCTCATCATATCAGTCCACTATAAACAAACAACACATCGCATATCAAAGAAACGGAGCAATCTTCTGCATAAATATTGTCCCTTGCATTTCGAGACACCAGCTTTGCCTGAAGACACTGATCAGACTTGCATGAGGTGGGTGTTCATTATTGGACTGTTATAGATGCGGTGTTGGGGGCTGTCGTGTTAAAGATAGCTGTTCTCCCCTGCCGATGTGTTAGGGCCCCACCTGCCTGAGGCTCCTGAGCCTGGCCCCTGACACCACACAGCATGAGCCAATATGAGCCATGCTGCCAGCCTCTCTGCATGCTAATGTAATAGTATTACTCCATACTTATTACAGCCCCTAAAGCTGTGCAGACACCAAGCCTTTGTAAATAATATCCGTTTTGTGCACATCTATGGGGGGTCACATTCATTTGTTGGGTGGATACTACAGGATCTTAATTTTTTATATCAAAAGAAACAACATAAAGATCTGCTGAAATTTCTTTTGAGATTCAGGATGAAATCTCTTTGAGAAAAGGATCTAAAAGAAGACATTAATTAATAATTAACGTTATTTGAACAAACAATGTGCGATTGGAAAATTCATAATTAATATAAATAATGAGTGATAATGCTTTACACAGAATTTGTTTTTGTTTTGTTTTGCGCAACAAAAATGAATTATGGAACAATATTCACATGCTCTTTACAGAGTCTTTGTATTTAGCATTATCAATCAATCAATCAAGCAATCAATCTTTATCACTGGCTCAAAATCTCAAAACAACAACAAAAAGCTGTTATGCTGATATAGGTAAGTATTGCGGCAGTTTAGAATTCAAATATCCAGGGACTGTCCCTAAAAGTTAAGCTCTATCATTTTGGAAATATGCAGTTACTCTTACAGTACTTACCCGACAAGGCCGTTTGGTCATTATGTGGGTTTTACGTAAATGCCCGAGTGAGTGGGTGGAAATACATACAAACAAGGACAACTTTACTTAAGCTGATCCTTAAACAGCACCAATATCCAATTCAGTTAGACTTCTTTTGTTTGGTCAATATTGAAAACTCAGGACAAAGTTTACTGTTAAGATGTTTATTCATTTCTTATATGTAAATAAGGAGAAGAGCTTATGCATTTGGCCAAAAAGTTGCAATAACGATTACAGCTGGAATGATAAACTTTTGTTTTCAAATGAAAAAGTATAATATAACTGCTGCTGAGACATCCAAGCAAAAATAAGAGACCACACTTAGCTGTCAGTGATAAAAGTAAAATAAATAAATTCTCTTGGCATTGACTTTAGCACATTTGTGGGACTTTGGTTATATTTAGTTACATATTTTTCGTTAAGCATTTAAAGCGTCTCAGTTCATAATGATGCAGCCCTCAAAGCAGCCATACTGACATTTTGCTGTCTCTTTTTGTAAACAAAATTATTAACGTTAAAGTGTTACTCCACCCCAAAATCCCGGTACCGAGCTACTCCACAGTGGTACCTACCCAAACCAGTCTAAATAGTCTGAATATAAACACTTATTGTAGATGTACCGAAGTGATTCAGGAAAAGCCAAATACACATTTTGGTGTACTTGCTTATATAATTTTCAGAATTCTGAACCCCAAAAAGTTACAGGCTGCAGCTTTAAATGGCTAAATTCCTCTTGTATATCCTCCATCAGAAAACAAAACACAACAAAGGTTAATGAGTCAACATTTTTAATCGTTTTCATAGAATACTTTTTACATTTTCACAAGCTAAGAAGAAATATGACAGATTATGGAAGAGTCCTGTGTTTAATTTGTAAATTCTCTGGAGCAATAAGATGTGGATGTAGCGAAATAGTTTTTACAATGTGAGATTCTTCTTACCGTCCTGTTCCCATCTTCACAGCAACTTTATGTTGAAACCAAAGCCAATACAGCAGACTACCACAAAATGCCTGCGTAGAATTCTTTAACAGACTGCATCCAATAGCCTTTATTGCATTTCAATCAATCATGCTTGGTTTTTTTAATGTTCATACTTTTAAAGATCCCGCACTGCTTACCAGCAGAAAAGACAACATTACAATAAATAAACTCATAATGCAAAAAAGATACAAAAATAAGATATTTTTCCTTTCTTTTTGGCTTACCATAAAACAATAACATAGTGGTATAGTAAATAAATGGCTGTTGTACATCTTCTTCATTTGGGATATAGGACAGGACAGCAATTATTACAGATGCAAATCTTTAATTTGTACTGTAATATCTAAACAAAAATATATACTGTGTATATAGTTGAAGCGATAAGTCCTTATCCAATATGATAATACATTGTACAACCAGTTCCCAATTCAAATAAAGCAGGCTCTATAAACATAGTTCATGTAGAAGTATATATATATGTTTGCGTGTTTTTATGTAGCACTTAAAATGTCCTGTAAATAACATGGAGTACAACAATACCATTTTTTTTGTTGTTGTTCAAAATGCCACATAAACCAAAGCAGCATGTCATAGACTCTTTTAACGTGTACCGCTGAGGTGGTTAAACTGCACATGCCTCATACTGACATATATAAGACTTCTGGGTATTTTTTTAAAGAAATCTCACTGGTTTTGAGTAATTGTGATGCAGGATCACAATACTGAATCTTTCAGTAACTTTTGTATAGACATACAGTACAAAAAATGGCTACAGTATATAATACATACATGACTAGTTTGCATGTTTCGTTGGGGCCGGAGTATGAAAATCCCTTTCAAAGCAACATCAGAAAGGCAATATACACTCAATAGATACGCGGATGCCGGTAGGTTTAGCCTTGTGAGTGGTGATACTTATATATGCAATTGTAACATAGAACCTTTACACATTGTCTGATTACACAAGAATCAATGCTGCTGTGGCCTCAGTCCATGTTTTCTCTGGTAAACTGTGACAGAGGAGTTATGAAACCCCAGTTCTATTGACATATCCATCCAGCCAACCCCCGACGGTTCAAACAAACACATACAAACAGCATTACGCTTTCACACACGCAAACACACCATGACAAACCAGAGCAAAGTTGTCAAATAAGCTCCTTTGTGTACTTTACTGCCCTGTTGGTCAACAAGTAAACTCTCCTCTAAACCCTCCGTTCACTTTCTGTGACTAGACTTTTTGTAAATATCTTGAAATGTTTGACCTACAGATGGGCCAGTGATATTATAGAAAAACTACGGAGAAGCACAATTAGTGAGACTCTAATTTTCACCATAATGTCAAAGTAAGACCATTTGTAGAAATGAACAGTGACCACATCTCATAAAGGAAGTTTTAAAAGTGTCTTGGTTTTACTTTTGCAGTGTCTGTGTGTACCAGCGAACAATGGATAGTGCACAGTGTGTTGTTAAGTGCACAGATAAGATTAATCTCTACTGCTGTGACGGGAGTCCTTATGATTTCTGGCCCTCAAAACACCAGCGGTTGAGTAGACGGCACAACATCACATGGGAATGCTGCAATGATTCCAGGCTTCTCTCGCATTTCTTTAACGTTTCATCTTCCGATGCAAAATCAGGAGGGAAGAGAGACAGACACTCGAGCACACCAAGACCACTTTGTTTCGTTGCATCAACAACATCAACAAAAGCTCTTAAAAAAACAGAACAGCAAGAGAGAGGAAGCGAGGTACTAAGAGAAAGAGAGAGTACGGAGTACGACAGATTGACCAGGAACAGCGATCGACTTTGTACAAATTCTGACTGTCTGTGTTTTATGTTCTTAGGTGGCTACAACATCGGTACGGTGAAGATGCAGTGCAAGGAGGTAGCCAGCAGGAGCAGCAGAGAGCTAAGGCCTGATAGAGATGCCTGCTGAGTGGACGAGTTCCTGGAGAGGGTATTGGAGGAGCTGGGGTCATCGATCTGTGGGTCCTTGGAGAAACACAACAGTGAAAAGGCAAGAAAGAGGAAGAGCATTTAGCGTAGAAGTGGATAGATATGGAAGACAGTTTAACTATTAGATTTTACTGCATTTCTCCATTATAATGTTTTACCTTGAATTCTCTAAAAGGAATTATGTGTATTTGTTATTACACCATAATGTGTATTATTTTTTATTATTTTTTTTTAACCTTTCACCCTGCAAACCCCCCCCAAAAACAACTCATTCAAAAATAAAATTGCAATTCTGTCTGAATTCTCCCTAACATGGGTTCAGATGTCTGAGAGATTAGAAAAGCTCTTTGATTCAGCAATGAAATTGTTCTTTAAAAAGAGGTCCTGGTTTTGAGGGTTGTTTGGGACTGCCGCTGCAACAGTAAATGTCATACTAGCATATAATGTTGCTTTTATTATGTACAATGACATTTAGTGAACTTTAAAAGGGAGAAGATAAGCAGTGTTCACATTTTGCCATCACCCAACGCAAAGATCATGTGCATACCGGGTAGGAAGAGCCCTCTAGTGCCAGGTCAAAGTTAATTTCAAAGTTCAAAGATAATTCCAGCTTTGTCTCTCTTTTCTCACAATGATTCATTCTTTCATGAATTCAAAATATGTATGTTTTTATGTTTATAATACGTTTTTATTCTAGCTTGAAAAGTAGTATGTTTGCATACTTACCACACATAACACATCTATTGTGTTGTTCGTCTTCAGCTTCTGAGCCTAGAAAGGAAAAATGTAATTCTATTAAATGAATTGGATAGAAATTCAGTAATAGCATCTTGGACCTTTACTACACAGAGAATTAAATGCGTGCGCAAGCATATATTAACATTAATCAAATTAATCACAGTAGGTGACATACTGGAGGATTCTCAGTTTTGGGCCACACATTTCTCAGATTTTTGCATATAAATGTAACCCTCCAGTAGCATACAGTTTAGTATGGATTTCACTTCCTTATGTGTGTGTACTTGTTGTATAGGTAAGTGTGTCTGAGAAAGTGAGAAGCAGTGGTGATATAGGAGACCTGGTGACAGTATAATAAATGGATTCCTGTGTGTTGGCGCTTCGGTATCCTCCTGAAACTAGCCAACTTGAATCTAAGCCAGAGCTCAGCATGATAAAGCAATGCCTCCACCAGCATGAAACATTATAAACAACCGCACATCTACAGACCCGGCAAAAATGATTTGAGGTTTAATATCAATGATTAATTTCTCCCAGAGCGGTCCTAGCGCCCTTAAAACATTTTTTAAATTGAAGAAATAAACCAACAAATCTGTAGAAAGTGTGATGTTCTGGCAAAAAAAAAGGTTGGATAATTGTTCTCTGCACATATCAAGTGATGTTTTAATTACATTGAAGCAAAATGCTCCCAAAGTGCAAGATAAGGCATTTTAATAGTGCAGAAAAAGAAATGGAAAAAGAGGACAAAACTCATGAAATTGGCCCTTAATCTCGCTGAATAACTTGACAGCATACTAAGCAGCGAGTTTCTCACTTTTATTATATATTTAGAACATGAGTTCATACGGACCCAGAGATCTCTCCCGTACAGCTAAAGCAGAGCGTTCAATAATTTAGCAAATATGCCCAATGCTTGTATTTTGACAAATTTTAAATGAGGTATTACCATATGTCTCTTCGTTTTGAGGGTGTTGATGCACATCTGGCTCTGTTGTTTTACTCAAAAAGGCAAAAACCCTTTCTATCACATATAACTGAAGGGGGATGTAAAGAATATGGCTGGCTGTAAACATCTCAGTTCTGAACGAGAGAGAATAGCAGCAGAGGTGTTCGTATGCACGAGTCGTCTCGCTAGTTTTCCTAGAGGTCAGCTGCGTGTGCTGTGATCATTTGTAACCGATGAAGAAAGACTGACAGATATATCCCATGAGTCTGCACTCTCTGTCTCTGTTCTTTTCCTCATTTTCACACCGACAGCTGCTCCCCCTCAGAGGACTACGTTTTAGCAGTGAGGCTAATACAAAAACATGTAAACTCATTAACGCCACTTTCTCCTGCTGCTGCGCTTTTCTCTGTTGGAGTGTTTGGGTTGGGATGTATGCGGGTGTGCGTGCCCTGATATCTGTATATAAGTCTGGGTTCTAATTAAAAGACATGCTGTATGGCCAAATCTAACGCTGGATGTGAGGGTGTAGAGTTGGATTGCATTCAAAGTATACATGTTATCAGTTTGACTGCACTGACACTGTCGGATAAGAAGAAAATGTGATCTGAATTGAACTAGATAATGACACTATTGTCTACTGTTGAGCTGCTTCATAACTTAAATTGACTTGAGATGAATATGGACATTATTGTCTTATTTTTTTCAGCTGAATTAGAATTTATTTAATATCTGAATAGGTTTCATTAGCCGCATTTTCTTTCTATTTTCTGTAGCGTTTCCTTACTCTTTTAAATTATGAATCATATTTACCCACCCATTTCAGGCGGAGTAAAAACTGGCAACTCACCTTGATCTCCCCTATAATATAGTATAGCTTTCTTATGTAAATTAGAAAAACATTGTTTTCAAGATCAACAGAGGTATTTATTAACTCCTAACATATAGGAGCCGCAAACACCTCATCTGTTTTAAACCCCTGCATTCCCTCAGGCACACACAAGTACACCCAACCCACAATGCATTAATGAAACTTGAAGATCTATGTCTGCAATAGTTTCACTGACCTGGAGGCTTCCGCAGAACTGGTAGAGGGAGTTATCAGCCGGGTTGAGATGGTTGATGTGTGTCCCTGGCTCTATGGCATTGGGTGATCTGTCTCGATCTCTGTTCCTCTGGGATGGTGTTGTCATAGTGGTGGTTGTTTGCACTGGGGGCATTGGCTGCCAAACGCTCACATCCGTCCCATTTCCAAACGCCTGGATTGCATTACCTGCATACAAAGAGCAAAGATATTTAAACATCAATACAGCACAGAGAAACACTAGTTTTGTGTCCTGTCTGCTGGACTGTTTTACCGATGTGTCTCTGAACCTGGGATCAGTTCAGTTTATGGAGGCACGGATGGCTCTCTGCTTTCATCAATAATATCTGAATTATTGATGAACGAAGATGAACGAAGGTCTTTTGGGTTTGGAATGACATGAGGGTGAATAATCAATTACAGAATTTTAATTTTGGGGTGAACCAACCCTTTAAACCTGACCTTTGTTTGACTGTCTGTGTGATAGACTGCAAATGATGCGTATTTGCTCCTGGACATATGAAAGGTTGGGAATGACTAGTATTTGCCCAAACTCTGTCAGTTTTTCTTAGAAGTAGGATCTACTGCCTCATTATATGGACCTCTGACAGGCTCTTGCTCTCTCTGCCATCTCCACTGGAACAATACAGACAGCACACTGTTTAGCCAATACAGCAGTCTGTGTCTGTGAATACACACAATCCAAGAAAGTGTGCTACAGTATGTGCAGTTGTTTTATTTAGTGAATTTCTTCTGTTGTATCAGAAACGTCCTCCCTCTCTCAACGTGCTTAGTTTAAAATCCTAAATCTGCTTTTCTAATTTGATCATACTCGCATGTAAATAATTTGAACAAACACGGATGAATGTGTTGTTTGCTATTTTTAGAAGCTTTCTCTGCATCTCTCTAGGAAATACTGGAAAAGACCCGCAGGCTCGGAGCACTTTGATCGTTGTTTTGAGTCTATGAGCCCTGACACATTTTCTTCAGCAGATGAATCGGGTAGTTTCCTCTCATGTGCACGTCTCTCAATGAGTCATGTTCTGTGAATCCACTCTACACTCCACCAGCTGATGTCTGGAGACCTTCATATCCACAAGGTTTTAGGTTTCAAAGAGACGAAAATGCTCTACAATACCAGGCTACTGTTTGCTGTTTTTTTATGATTTTATTTAATTTTTTTTCTGATGAAATGCAGACCTGCTTAAAATAAGCACGCTTTTCTGATGTAAATAACATTTGCATCCATACGTTTTTCAGCAGTGGCATTACATTTGAAAAGCTAAATACAGTTTTTATTTTAAGTTTGTGGTCATTGTAGGATTGTAATTATTATTATTATTTTAGTGTTTGCATGTATACCTTTTTATTGTTACAGAAAGATTGTGTAACACTCAAGACTTGAGTTATGGCTGCTGAAAATATTAGTTTTAATAACATCCAGGCTTGGTGAATTTTAGATTATTAACTTAACAAAACTACACTCCCCAAACTTATGTATATACAGCATAATATATTTGTTTCATCATATTTCTTTGCTTTCTAAAATAAAAGTTTATTACCAGCTTTAAATAAGATTTGAATACCACATTTTTGAACCCCATTATATTTTTAAATACCGAAGGGTTATGCTTTTAAGAAACACTCTTAATTTTGTGCCAGTGCTGTCCACAAGTTTGAGTAATGCCATCATACTCCGGAAGGGTGTATTTAAAATAAAATAAATAAATAAAACTAATTTACGTTTTTTTTATTTTTTTTTTTTAATACCATTTCACTTGATGCTATCTGTTTTGCTGAAACACTAGCCTTTGTTGAGGACGGCGTGTTCCAAGGGCAGACAGACGCATAACGCTTAGGGGGTTGTGAAGGGAGTGAGGCCAAAGTACTTCGTCATAGCCTCCTAAACACCCAGATACTGACGGCGCTGGGAACGAACCCCCAGAACTGTCAGGATGCCTTAACACTGAAATCCCATAATGAGACACGAGAGAATGAGGTAATGAGAAGGAGAGAGAGAGAGCGAGAAAGACAGATAGAACAGTAAAGAAGCAGTTTAACCCAGTTTAACCTCCTGAAGAGTTTCCTTCAACATCCCCTCAAAGCCCTCGGCACTAAAAGAAACAAATCAGATTAAGCTCAGACTTTTCACAGATATACTCTTCCTACAGTCAATCCACCCTCATTCTTCAACATCGAAAACTATCTCTGTTTTTTCCCGCTGTGGTTTAGAGAAAGATTTTGACAGGTCACTATTCTCTTACGATTATCTTCTTCTTCTTTTTTTTTTAGCACCTTTTTTTGCCTTCACTACTTAACTGTAAATGGTCTTGACATGAAACCGTTTGTATTCCATGTCGATTTTCAGTCAGGGTGGAAAAGCCACAGTATCTGAATACAGAATTTAACCAGCTACTTACACAATTTTAAACAGCCATTTTAAAGGTGCCATAGAATGAAAAACTGAATTTACTTTGGCATGGTTGAATAATAACAGTTCAGTACATGTACAT
>JAUCMU010000024.1:6274765-6285647 GCA_032275025.1 Enteromius treurensis
AGCTACATACCTTCTATGTACATATCAGAGAACAATTTAAAATATTCTCTCAAATCATTCTATGGCACCTTTAAAGTAACATCTACAACAGCAAATAATATTGTGATAAAATCTGCATATAACAGGAATAGCAGAATACTATAATTTCAGAAATTATTATTTTGTTATGGCTTAGTGCGATTATCTAATCACAGAAGTTGTGATTTACTGTAATTGAATATATATTGTCTTTTTTTTAAACTGCAATGTAAATGATAAAAAAAAATAATAATAATTTTACTTTGCCAAAATAATGCAATTTTATTTTTTTGAAAAAACACAATTTCTGTTAGAAGATTTTTTATTTTTTTTCCTGTGCATTCCCATTGACGGAGGACTGTTACAAAAGGGGCATAATTACTGACATGACCTCCTGCCTCTGTGATCTATTTCAACACAAGAAACTTCAAGAAAGTTCAAGTGCTCAATATTGAGGTTTGAGTAGTGGCATTCACCTAACCCCTGCATGGATCTCTTGCAGGTCTACACATTTTTCGTAGTACTTCCAGGACTTTCACAAGCTCTCCCTGAAAGCTCGCTTTTTGCTATTACCACTTAGTCTGTTTTCATGCCATTCTGTGAGTGCATGGGAACAAAACACTTGGTGCAGTCAAGGAAGTGTAGCGAGCAAAAGATATATGGGGAGAAAGTGTAAGAGAAAGAAGTGTACATAATAGGAAGATGGAAGAGGCTTTTTAAAGGCAGAGGTAAAAATGGGCTGACAGGCGGATGGCTAAAAGCCTCAGAAAACAACTTGCTGGAGTCTGAAGAGAAGGTCAGAGCAAACCAGATCAGAGAGAGAGTGAGATAAATAGACAGTTAGGAAGGAAATGGCACGGATGGAGGCATACAGTTTAAAGGAAGAGAAAACAAGACAGAAAGAAGCTAAGAGAGGATATGGGGAGCGATTGTCAGATTAAGTCAGCAAAGTTAAAATACGGTCTCATTTAAACTTCCGTCGGAAAATGGGTATTAGACTTGATAAGCGTAATTTATAACTCACTTTGTGTCATTTTACATGCTTTGAAATGTTTTAGTAAAAAGTGAATAAATATTTAGGCACTAAACATCTTTAATAAAATTAAATGTACATTTATTTTTTTTATTTTTTTGCCTTTATTATGATAGTTGGGGGACAGGATCAGGAACAGTAGTCAACTTTTGAAGTGGATCAAAAAAGTTTTTTTTTTAAAGTACGCATATTGATTTTTAGGTTTTAAGACAACTTTGATGAAAGGTTTTGATCCCCTTCAAATGTTGACTGCTATATTTGCAAACCACACCTGTAAATCAGCGGGTCTGCTTCAGATTTTCTCTGCACTGAGACAGGATGAGTAACTCACGCAGACAGGCGTTGTCAGTGAAGAACTCTGTGAATCTGTCGCACTCCTCTTTGCTGTTGCCGCTGCTGCTGCAGTCACAGAATGGAGACACGCTGATCTTGGGTGAACGCAGATAATTTGGGGTCATCACTGTGCCTGAAAAACAAAAGGACATGTTGCATTTTGAAAATTAAAGTATCAACTTCATACATAATTGCTATTTGCTTGAATATGTTTAAAAAACCTGATTTTGTAGACATCAAAACCCCTAAACCCTTGTCATCTTCAGGTTAGCCGTTATCTTGTTCTCACTGAGATTTCTTAAAAATAATTTTGGCGCAGTGTGCCTCATAAAAGCTGTACTGTGGGGATGTGACAGTGTTAGCCCACAGAGAAACAGTCTCCCACTGGTAGAACAACAACAGGAGCTAATCACAAATTAATAGCTGCACTGCTGTGTTCCCTTGTGTCCAGCTGCTGTTTCTGTGTGCTGCTACACATGACTTTGGGAAGACATCCAGTGCAAACAACACTCAAAAAAAGAACTAGAGAACAAACATGTGTTCACTAAGGCTTTCTCTATATATATCACACTTAATTGTATGAAGACTAGAAGTCACCCAGTGCTAGTTAATGAGACACTAAATTGTATCACTAAATCATTAGTTTTCAAGTTGTGTGTTCCTCATGACTATGCATTAATATAAAATATACTATATTTACATAATTTAAAAATTATTAATTTTTTTTTAGTAGTGCTGGCAAATGATTGATCACGATTAAACGCATCCAAAAGAAAAGTTTTTGTTTACATAATATGTGTGTATACTGTGTATATTTATTGTTTAGACCTATATATAAATACAAACACATGCATGGAGTATACTGTATATTAAATATTTTTAATAATATATATTTATATATATATATAAATATATATAATATACTTGCAAATATTCTGCAGTATATATACTGCATGCGTGTGCTTTTATAAAATATACAGATATATAAATATATACAGTACATAAACAAATATTATATAAACAAAAACTTTTATTTTGGATGTTGACATCAATTGAGTTTGTAGGTTTATGTCATACATTTATTTTTTTAACAGTGCAACTATTCCCAAAACCCTAATATTAAATTGGCCATATTAATAATAATCAAAATTAATAAATAAATATATGTTACAGGGCAAACTCACCAATGAGGCCAGAGTACGACAGCAAGCAGTCAGCGTAATTCTCCTTCAGACAGCCAGAGAGAGAGCGGGGCTCAGGGTGACAGTTAGTGAAGAAATCAGCCAGACGAGACCTAAAACATCACACACACACACACACACACACACACACACACATTATATTACATAATTCTCACCGCTTTCTGACATCTGTTCTAGTACAGTGACACCACTGTATAATTAAATACGGTCCATTACGAATAAAAGAAAACATATGTTGCCAAATCAGTTTGAAAAGCAAACTACACACACAGTTCTTGGCTGTTAAAAGTGTCGGAAGACACTCAGTAGCAGTCTGTGGCAGTGTTAAGAACGGAGAAGGAATGTGTAAATGAATGCAACATGGTGTGGAACTAGTGAGAGCCTACACCTGGCTTCAAAATAATCATGGGTACAAGAACAGGATGGAGGCAGCAAGAAAGACATATAATGAGGGAAATAGAGCATGTGAACTGTACAGACCTGGAGCGCAAGTGCAAATAAATTCCATTTATTTGTATGAGTGTCTGAGTGTGCCCCCAGAATGCAGAGCGGTGGCTCTTCTGATTGAGCAGGGTCATTAGCTGTCGCACTCTCTGTGCCTAAAGACATTTACTTGGCAAAACTACATCCACGTTGTGCTAATGAATCCTTAACAAGCCACTTAACGGACTCTGGGGTTGCCTCCTTCTCGCACTAACCAGATTTAAGGCTGCAGTTTTTATTGCTAGACTTCAATAATCACCACGATCGTCCTGGCGATGCGTTCTCCTGCCTTACCTTAATGAATGCTTTATTTCCCAATAGATGCAGTGTAGCTGCTCATGACCATGTCTGTCCCTATTGGTGAATATGTGTTATTACAGATGGCATGTTGTGATCTTCTCAGATTCAGTGAGGCATTTCTTAACACCTCTAAATAGCTCATTTTGCACTGCCATGTGTTAATGCACACAAGATAAGTGTTGCCATGAAGTGTGGATGCATTTGAATGTAAGTGTGTGTGTGTGTGTGTAAGAGGCAGAAAGAAAAGGATAGCCAAATGTTCTTAACTTTGTGTGCATTTATATGCATTACAGCTATTAGGTTTGAGACTGCTAGTGAAATGGTTCTGTTACATTATATTATGTTTTATTATGAATGTATTTATTAGATCATTAGAAATTAGTATATTCATTATATTGTATATTGTTCTTAAATGCCTGTTCTTAATTACATTAAGAACATATTAAGAACATTAAAAAATAGATTCCACTTTTGAATATTTGAATAATGTATTAGTAGATGTTGAATTTACCATTATAAGATTAAGAAATGCTGGTAACACTTATATTTTAAGGTGTCCTTGTTACACATTATATATGCTTTCTATTAAAATAATAATAAATCATGCAGAATTACTTGCAAGTTACCCTAACAAGCAACCCTATAGCAAGTACATGTGGTTAATTATTATTACTCATTAATTAAATGTATAATTACACCGTATGATAAGGACACCTTGTTGCTAACTAACATTAACTAAAATTAACTAAACATATAGTAAAGTGCTATTGATTTATTCATTTAACTTCATTACTTTGACATTATTAAGAACATGCTCACGAGAATAATATATTAAGTTGCCTGTTATAAATGAGTTGCTTTTTGCACAGACCTGCAGATGTAGTTGGTCTTGCAGGACGCTTGCAGTGCCAGGCAGTTGGGCTTCTCCTTGTCCTCATATGAACAGGCTGGTACGATGGTCTGGCGTCTGCGCTCAGAACAAGCCAGCTGATCTCCTAGAGGACAGGAGCAGAAGAGCATACCATAGCTGTGCTTGGGCGGCACCTTGTCGAAGAACTGCCGCAGGGCCTTGTGGCACTTCCTTTTGTTGCAGACTTCAGCCGTTGAGACTCGGCTGGTGCAGGGGCTTATATAAGCCGACCGGTATTTCTTACAGGTGTCGTTTAGGTTGCAGGCCTTGGCTGCATTCAGGCAGTTGTTCTCCTTTGCTAGCGCTGGCTCACCTGCACAGACAAAGATGCACGCTATAAAAGACAATATAACTAATTTGTACACAGATTTTTGTGTTTTGGAGAGAGCATGTGTGGTTAAAATTGCTATACTGTATAAGGAAAAAATTAGTAAATTGACAAAAAAAGTCAACTTAAAGAAAATAAAAATAAAAGAATTTTTTTAATTATTTAAAAGATTTATTTGAATAGTACCCTACAGCACTGACAGACATGTGAATTAATCATCCCTGTTTCTGCAGGTCTGCCAAAACACAGAGGCTGTTTATAAGGAACCTGTTTTTTGTTTTAGGTTGTTTTTTATGTTAAACGGAACAGTGCTCATCCCTTTGGATCCCTGCAGCCTAAACAAACAGTCATCTTGGCCGAACAGGGGAGTCATCAAAGCGGCCGGCTCTGCTCTCGCCTGTCATCGGCGAGTAATTGCTGGCTTTCTAACACATTCCACAATTAACTAACATTTCTGGAGACTTGCTGAGCTACAACAGCAGTTTGACTTCTAATGAGAGCCAATTAAAAACAAGAGATGGGTTGTATTAGAGCGAGGGTGGAGCTTACATGTGCGTGTGTGTGTGTGTGTGTTTAAGGACAGTGCTAATAAGATATTGTTTTTAAGGAAGCCTGAGAGGAGCCTGTTATACTCAAAGCCTCAAGAGGCAGGAAGTGATGCCATTCAGTCATGTAAGTGATTTCGGATCAGGTGTATGGAAGCCACCTGTCCACTATATCAGTAGGATTGTTGCATTTCACTGCAGTTAAGCTGGATATATACGCTGTGTGATTTCAGCTATATTTTTGTTTAATACCAGCTCTCAAAATGAAAGATTAATCAATTTATGAATATATCCCCTCAAAATGACTACCAATATGTCTGAAAGAAAGCTTTTCTAGTGCTAATGAATGTAAATGATAACATTTTTAAAATTCTGCATACACATATGATTGAAACTGTACGCAGATCCTGTAGTGCTCTCTATTGGAAATGAATGACTTCTGGTCATACATAGTGAAAAGGAGGTTCGAATTCAAAATTGACATTTCATATTTGTGCTCAGTTCAAAGGAAAATGTAATATATTTTCAACAAAACGCATCAACATTTCTGCTTCTTGAATTCATATCACAAATCCATCCTCTTCAATATCCTTGTTGTGGTACTTAGCCTTTTATAGCTTTTTGTGATATATTACCAATAATGTGGCACAGCGAATGTAGAAAAACTGAAATCAGTGCTCTGTATCCAGGTTTTCATCAAAATTTGCCAATTTAGAATGTCTCAAAAAACGTTTGTGAATAAGCACCATTTCTACCTTAAGAGTCACAGAGAACTAAATTGTCACTTCCTTATAAAATGGCACTAAATATAACAGAGAAAACTGGGAGAAGTCACTGAATATAATACTTTTCATATATAATAAAAGATTTGTGCCTCAGATCAAGCAGATGAAACACAATGAATGCAGAAATTTCATGGATGCCTGCTGTTTGGGAACACAGTCATCTAACAGTTCTGACGGGAATAATACTGAAATATTTTGACGACAGACTTAACCATAACAACATTTTAGGTACTGTGCTACAATATCTGTCCACTGGTCAGGTTATGCCAAACCATCACACAAAATCACGTGCTTTTTTGATGCGCATGCTACCATTTCCCATTATTTGCATTAACCCTTTTTTTCCGCACAAGACAAAAAACACCTCAAGTGGGTGTAAAAACCTTTTTGCGAATTAAGGGATTTATTTATTTCTTTTTTACATTTGGTTTTTCCATCACTCGTTTCGTTGATACTTCATCATGCCTGCTAACATAAGGTATTGGAAACATAGCTAGTGATAACTTGGCATCTCTAAAAAAAAACTCTAAGTAAAAAAACTTGTTAGTTTGAGGATAGTAACATTTTATAAGAACAAAGGAAATTAATACTTTACTCAACAAAAATGAATTCCTTTCATCAATAAAGAACTTTATGACAATTGTAACGTTTCAAAAAGTTAGGTTTATAATTGAAATAAATGTTCTGTTCTTATGAATTTTACATTGATCAAAGAATCCTGAAAAAAAGTATCAAGATTTCAACAAGAATATTAGCACAAATAAAAATAAATATTTCTTGTGCACCAAATAGGTTTAGTATGATTCAGCTTTTCCATCATAGGAATTAATTACATTTCAAAATAGATTAAAATATATAACCATTATTTTAAATCAAAACAAATAACCCACAATATTTCTGTTTTACTTTTTAAATAAATGCAGCCTTGTTGAGTTCAAGTGACTTTTAAAAAAAACATTAAACAATCTTAACGACCCCAAACTTTGGAACAGTAGTGTGTCTTTCAGAGACGCACTATGACCCCTTGACCTTCCATAGAACAATGTAAAACAACACCGTTCTACTCCATCTGTTAGCCGTCTGGACTGTAATTCAACACACACACACACATACAGAAGCATGTATGCACATTGAAAGTCCATCTGCCCAGACAACATCTGCCCATTCAAGCCCTTCAGCACAGAAAAGTCTCTGTCTCGCTGTCTCTCTCTCTCTCTCTCTCCCAGAATTTTCAAGTCTTTGATCAATAATGTTCTTCTGAATGGTTTTATATCTCAGCCTTTTCCTGAGTTTAAGGTAGTTGCAAAAGATTTTGAATCTGATGAAAACTGTCACAAAACTGCTGAAAGGTTATGTTGCTTTGGTGTTCCATTGTTCTGGGAGAATAATGTTATATCCCATGTTTGTGTTAAGACAGCAGATTGTAGACAATTGATGCAAAGACAGACACTAAATGGAGGTCTTGGCTTTCTGTTTCAGATGAGATTTATCCATCATGGAGGTTACTGTATAAACCTCCTATCTCTAAGAGATGTGGGGATATTCAGAGTGCAGGTATCCAGATTTTACATTTTATTATAGCCACAAATTCTTTATTCTTCTAAATTAATGAGACTGTTTATCTATTTTGGGTTGCAGATATAAGAGATCTTGTCAGCAATAGTGTACACTTGCCAACTTTTTAATGGGAGAAGCCAAACTTGTAATTTTAAAATCTCATCAGTGTAAAAATTCTGGTGAAAATGTGAATTTAATAACTCTGTTTAAGTCTTTAGTGGAGTCAAGAGTGGTGATTGAATATACTTATTATCAACTTGCTAAATATGTACTTTATTTTGAATGGAAATGGGGTTCTGGGGGAGCTTTGGTGACTTTTGATTCAGGGAATTCGGTTTTCAATTGGTAATGTTTAGGAATCTCATTCCTGGTTTAGATGTGTTTTTAAGTATTCAGCGTATTAAAGTCCTTTATAAGTCAAAGTCTCTCTCTCGAGAAGGGGTGCTTATGTGGAAGAAAAAGTGGATTGCAATCTGGCCTATTCATAAACAGTGCGATGTTCTCATGTTCTACATACATTCACACAGGCGAAAGTCGAAAAAAGCCCTCTCTGCTGAGTTCCACTACTGTCAGATGACATCATCAAAATAAGACAGTCTGTGTGTGTCTGAGTGTGTGTGCGATGTGCCCCTCTGATCTGATGCCCCGAGGCTGACAAGAATAAAATACTTATTCTGTGGCTTGGCACAAAGGGCTTCGGGTTAAAAGAGATCCTCTACAGCTGTCTGGATTCTTCACCTGTCGTATGAACCCTTAGTACCACACGTCACACTGAAGAGACTGACCAAATCACACTTGAACATACAAACATAATCCACATAACATTCATTAAGCTTAAAAAAAAGTAAATAGTTGCTATGGCGAGATGTTTACATAATAGAGTTTAAATCAAATTGTAGGAGTAATCTAAAATAAAGCTGCTTTAGTAATTAGTAAAAGTTTTTTTTTTTTTTTTAATTTGTAAAATATTGACACCTACAAACAATTATGTAAATTTATGTAAAAGAGTTAAATTTAAATACTTAATAATTGTATATATGCTATCGTTCAAAAGTTTCTCATACTCATCATGGCTGCATTTATAAAATTAAACAATCCAGTAAAAATTGTAATATTGTAAAATATTACTTTTAAACAGCTGAATCTTCAGGTACTTGTCACAAGTATCCTTAAGAAATCATTATATGCTGAAAACCTTTTTTGTTTAAAGATTTCTTATAAATAAAAATTAAAAAGAACAATTTATTTGAAATAATACAATTCTGGTACCTTTGATATATTTAATGCGTGCTTGCTGAATAATTACTTTTTGTAATAATAAAGAACTGTATAATACTAATAACAACAACAATACATAGAGCAAGAAAGGACACATTGTTTTATTTCATATCAACCGTAATGCAGAAACATGTTTTACATTCTAACATCACATATACATGCTGCAGCTTCTTCAACACACTGGCCATCTGGCTTGGAAGGTAGAGCAGGAACCCCCTCCCTTACTGTGTCTCGTCTCTGATACAGCCTCAAATTGATTAGTGTCTCCTATTTCCTTCCCCTTTTGGCTCTAATTTTTAATTAGCAGGAGAATCAGTCTGAATAATGACCTTGAATGCTATTGGAACAAACCTGGGGTGTGCTTACAGATTTGTTTCTCATGTTTATTTGAACCTTTGTTACCCATCTGTTCGTTCCTTGAGCCAGTGCGGCAGTGATCCAACTGTGGGCACGTAAACTTGCCTTTTTATAATGATTATAAACTTAGTTAATATCCACAGTATGAGAAACTCATTTCTGCCTTGATTTTTTTAAAACTAAAGAAAATAAATCTGTTAAGAAAATCATATCCTCCCTCCTTCCCATACTGTTATATAATAAAATGGTACTGTTATCTTATAGAAATGCAAAGAATATAGATGTTCCAATTTAATAAAATGTGAGCAAAGGCACCATAGTCACACTTTTAATTCTGTCTCTCATCTGTGCTGTTTTAACATACTTTCTCTCCAGGATCAGACAAGTAAGGCCTGATTAAATCCTAAAAAAAGCCTCACATGAGGGTTAATGAGAAATATACAGTGAAATGAGAAGAGGAGGCCAGCGCACTCCTATTATACTTTATATGGAACTGTAATGTCACCAGCGATTAGCAGAGAGGTCGAGAATTTGATTAAAACACCACTGTGATTAGAACCTGATGTCCTCTTGAGTGCATGCATGCATGTGTGTGCGTGTTAGCCTCTCTCGATAACTGTCTATCTGTCTTCAGGTGATTTGTCAGTCACTGGACTGCAGAGGAAGTAAATGAAGAGACAATTATAGAAAAAAGATTGCAATGAGACTAAAAGGATGGAAAACATTAGCAAATTCTTCGACCGAGACTGCTAGTGTGTGTCCAGGTTCATTTTTCCCCTGCGGCCACACAGATGTAGTGTTTGGTAAGGATTGTGTTTGATAATGGGCTTTAATTTGTCAGCTCTATAAGGGGCTCTGACAAAGTCCTCTGCAGACACAGTATCTGCCTGTTTAGCTGATACAAAAATAAATACACAAGAATGATGATGTAAATACAGAAGCATCGTGCTGTAAAAGTGACAAATATTAGGACATAATAGCCACAAAGAAAAATCTAAGTGGTCCAAAATCTTTCTCCACAACTGTACTGTACATTAAACATAAAAAATCTGATTTGCTGATACTGTGTCATGTCACACAATAAATATTGCGTCCTATAGGAATTCTTAACTATCTCTCCTTGCAGCATAAGTACAGTATGCAGGTGTATTACTCCTAATATTGTGGACCATAACACTCAATTTCTATCATGGCAACTCTCCGAAGATTTTAGTATTGTAATGGATATGACAATGTTAATGTATTTAGTCTTGGTAGAACTGATCTGCTATTGTCCTGCTGTTGGTTATTGCTATAGAATGTAGATTTTTGATACAAAAATCACGCTGCTACAAGCAAGTACAGAAACTTGCAACTGCCATTGACTACCAAATAATGTCATTTAAAAACTACAATACAATACAAACTTGTTTGGCATAGCCAAAAAATAATTTTGTTACCTTCAAACGATGCACAAAGCAGTTATATATATATATATATATATATATATATATACACACACACACACATATACATATACACACACACACACACACACACACACACATTTATATATATATAGACACACACACACACACACACACATATACATACACACACACACACATATACATATATATATATGTATTTAGGAAAGGAAGGAAAGGAAAGGACGTGACATGTGGCCAGGTATGGTTTTTCCCATACAAGGAATTTGTGCTCTGCATTTAACCCATCCAAGTGAACACACACAGCAGTGAGAAGTGAACAACAA
>JAUCMU010000024.1:6298001-6308008 GCA_032275025.1 Enteromius treurensis
TCAGTCGTCTTTTGCAAACACTTGATTTATATAAGAAGTAGGAAACGATGGTGTTTGAGACTCACAGTATGTAATGTACATGTACTGAATTGTTATTATTCAACCATGCCAAAGTAAACTCAGTTTTTCATTCTATGGCACCTTTAATGTGCAAATGTTCCCAAAGGGCAAAAATATGTATTTATTTATTTTTTTTAAATAATGATTTGGCTTTGTGAGGCTCTATCCACACTTTGGTATCTGTAATTATCATATATTATTATTATTATTATTATTATCATCTATAACTTTTCCTATTCAAAGAATGAAACTGGCAAGTCATAAAATGAATGAAATATGACTTTTCATTGTTAATTTCCATGATTTAAAACATTTTTAAAGAGATGGTTCACCCCAACATTTAAATTATCCTGTCTTTTACTCACCTTTGAAGCATCCTAGGTGTATGTGACTTTCCTCTTTCAAACAAATCCAATCAGAGTTATAATAAAAATTGTCCAGACCCCTCCAAGCCTTTGAATGGGTTTAAGTTGGTTATAGCCGTTACACTTGGGAAGACGTGAAATAGTGTGTGCGTATTTGTAATAAAACGTAAGACACTTTGTGCCACGTGATTAGTGATGAGCGTGGAGAGAGAACAAAACAAAACACAGGTCATAAATTAGAAGCACAAACCGAGGATTTGTTAAGAAAAATGTAGGAGGATTTTGATGTAAGCCAAGAGGAGACTGGTTTTCTTTGAAACTACATTTCCCAGAGGCGCACACGGATGCATACATCCGCCGGGACGGCTTCCGGTTTCAACAGACAGCAGACGTGAGAAAAAAGTGCTTATTAAGTTTGAAATATGGATATTTATCGTACAAAGATGCATGGATTCGCTATACAGGAGGGCTTTATTCCCCCCACCGGAGCCGTGTGAGGGAAGTTTTATGTGCACGTTATTTCACGGCATCTGAAGTGTAATAGTTATCAACCATTTAAACCCATTCAAAGGCTTGGAGGGGTCTGGACAATTTTTATTAAAACTCTGATTGGATTAGTCTGAAAGAAGAAAGTCCCATACACCTAGGATGCTTCAAATGTGAGCAAAAGACAGGACCATTTTCATTTTTGGGTGAACTATAACTGTACTGACACCAACATTTTTAACAGTTATGTATCCAGCATACCAGGGCTGTAGTCAAGTCCAGCTTTGTCGAGTCCAAGACAAGTTCAAGTCAAGTGAGTCAGAGTCAACACCGAAATAAGCTCGAAAATAGATCCTGGAGGGACCACACATTTCTTTTTATTCATTTCTTTTTTAATTTCTTTTTATGGTCAAATTTCATATCCAGAGATATAAATTCTCAGGAGAAAATCCATGTTTTATAACATTTAAAAATGAAGTGAAGCTTTATATTGAGTACTTTATTGAGTATTTTTAGTTCTGTAAATCCATTTATCCTTTGCTGAAACGTTTGCGTCTTCATGGAGAGCGCGGGTCATGGTTGCTTAGCAACGGCAGACGCCACCGGTGTGCAAGTATCGTGCGCAGGCTAGTACAGTACTAGTTGCTTTGCAAAGATATAGAAAGCTTTGAGTCCCAGACAAGTCCTTGACAATAGAAATCGGTCTCGAGACCGAACTCGAGTACTATAGCCCTGCTGCATTCTATCTACTACTAAATAGAGATGGGTCTTATTTCTGGCCATGTAAACTATGAGACACCATACATACAGAATTAAAACAGCAATAAAATACTGAGATCCAACTACCAGCACCAGATTGACTGCACAGCTCTGGTTATGGATGACAGGAAAAAATACGCCAGGGATCACTGCTCATAGCTCAGATTGAGTCAGGGTGCCCTTTGCATTTGCCTGCTACTTTAAGAACCAGCTAAATGGAGCCTTAAGGAGTTAGTAAACTAAATTAACACAATGTCCTGCAAAGTTCTGTGGAAGAGCCGGTGGCTATTGCATCACTTATCAGCCAGCCCAGATGGAATATACAGACTTTTTCAAGCTTTTTCTCTGCTGAATACTTGGTTGAAATGGATTTAAGCACGGTAAAATGTGTTAAATGAAGCTGAGATTACCACGCTCTTGTTAAGCATAATCAAATAAACCAAAATATCTCAAATACACACAACGGTAGAGCTCTGAAAATAAAGATCATTTCAGTTCTGTAGAAATATGCAAATGCAAATTTTGCGTGCTCCTCCTTATCAGGTCACTCTTTCCTATCAATTTAGATTGTACATCAGCAAGGTAGCAAGTTTTTAGTGTGGCTCTATTATTATCAAAAGAAACCAGTATTTTCCCTCAGGAAAAACTGTCATTTGTCCTTTGATAGTGAAGAGGGAGGAGATCAGATATTTTAGGACGAGTTATGAGTTTAGTATGAGCTTGTCTGACAGCACGAACTTCAGTCTAACGGAAACTGGATGACAGGATATTAAAGTCACAGTCTGGACTCTCTGCAGCATTACAAGACAAGTGCCAGGATTTTGATTTGTACTTATAGTTGACTGCCTGAACCCTGTGATGTATATTTAAAGACCATCATAGTGCTTAGCAGTGGAAAGAGGACATTTTATAAAGGGGGAAGTTTATAAAGAGTGAATTCTGGGGGCTCGAGTCGAGTGTGACTGTACACTGGTGATTTTGCATTAGTTCTGAGCCCTGACCTGCTTTAATGGACTGCGTGATGGAAGAAACGTCTAGTTCAGCAATCGCTTTGAGCCAGAACGTGAGAAATTGACTCATATGCCGATCAATAGTCTGGTAGTGCGCTGCTAAATGAACATACCACAGGACACATTCAAAGATTTGTGTTCATCAAAGAACGAGTCGATTTCTGTCCTTCATGTAATAACTCCACTCCGGATGGAGAGAAGAATTATAAGGCACAACTTAAAGTGTCACCCAACTCCCTTTCCAACTGACTGAAAAGGCCAACGCAGTGCCATATGAGCCATTCGCAAGAGCTTCCAGCAATAATTGATTCCAGAGCGCCATTGATGACTTGGAACATGGGCGCTCATCTCTTCTCCTCGGGGGTTTGACGTCCTATGGGTTTTTGTTCCAGCTGTGTTCTACAACACCGACTACAGGGGATGGTTTATAAATCATAACTTGAGTACATCGCATGTGCAGTAACTTTCACAATACAAATTGTCCTCCGCAGTGGGGCCACAAAGGTCATCTATAGGCTGGCACTGGGTCAAACTGGGGATTTAAAAGTGGGCCACGAGGGGGTGCTAGAGGGTCTGCATAAAATTGACCCTTAATCACGGCTGTGCTGTATTGTGACTAAATCACAGCTGAAGGGGTGTTGCTGAGATGTGTTTGCACGTGTTTGTTTGGATTCCAGTGCCCAGGTCTGTGCTAAGAAGTGCCAGGCTATAATTTTTTTTGTCTCTGCGGCTGTAATTAATGGCTCTATTCTGGGTATGGAATGATGAGGATACACCCTGCTAAGCATCAGTGTGTTTTAAATCTGTGGTTTAAATCTGTTCATGAATGATGCGCTCTGCCATTACTCGAGGTCAAAGGTCATACAAACTCTCCCTTCATGCTTCACATCTCTGTCTCTCAGTCGCTGACGTAAGCTGTGTGTCAAAGAAAATCTTAGTTTTTCTTTGTGCTCTTAATTAGGGGAATTAACACCTGAAATCTTCTGGTGCACTTGCAAAAATCCATTTGGCAGGCTGTAGCTCTGCCGTGGTTATTTTAAAACCCATAATTTATCTTAAGTCTTAATCCTCTCTACTTGTTAAAAACAATTTAGTTTCGCATGAATCTGGATTTGTTTTTAAAGGTCCTATTATGAAATAGACGACCGGGGAAAACTAGTCTCTTTTGATTAGTGCTTATAGGCAGGTGTGTGAGGACAATATGCACATACCCCGCAGAAAAACAGCGACCACCTGCTTCCGTTTACTTCCCATGAGCCCAATCTGCGCCTGTGTGACATTTTAAAAAATGTATTGAATTGAACAGACCCCTTCTGATCTCTCTTTCGAGTTGCTATGGAATTTAATACATTAGGAAAGGAATATACGTTAGGAATTGTAATATACAACATTTGGGGATTGATGACCAAATTTGGGTAATTTACTATAGACTTTCTTTTTGCAATGTCTTTAATCTTCACAACCCCAGAGATGGAGAAAAAGAGTTGTACAAGGGCGCGCCTGCAGTGCATCAGACGGTGCTTTTGTTGAAAGCTTTTTGGTTAGCAGTTTGCTGAGCTATGGCTGCTGACGCTGTGCAGATGCGTAGAGTGTTTGAAATGTGGAGTATGGTGATGGAGTGTTTACAGGCCCGGGAAGAAATGTGTCTTTCAGCACAACACTTCTCCTGACATGCTGTTTGGAAAGAAGAGCTAACCTGCACATTTCAACAGGTCAAAAAAACTAAGGAAACAATCATCCATTGACATTAGGATGACCTGTAGATGACAGATGCAGGGAAATGAAGTGTTATCTGAATGTTGTACATTCCTTACACTGATAAGGTGGAGTGGTTTTAGTCATGGATTTCCCCTCCAGTTGTAGATTAGATGACAACATTGTCAAACATCTTTATTAGTTACAAAGTGTAAAAGTCATTGTATGCATTATAATGCATAGACAGATAGACAGACTGTCTGACCCTGTGATGTGGAAATGTGGATCCAGCAAAATCTGCTAAAGCAAATGAAAAGCCTTCTTTAATGTCTTCACCCTCAGTTAATTTGCTCTCACTCTGAAGCCAATTTGATGTTATGAGAGATCCCTACAGAGGGACTGGACACACATGACCTGCACATGGCATTGTGGGATATCTGTTCTGAGTAATCAGGATAAGCTCACAGCAACGTGCTTTAATGAGGCAAAAATGGAAACAAATGGAGTGTGTGTTCCCATTACTCTTCTGTGTCCAGGGAGACAGAGAAAAAAAAAGAACAGAGGAGGTGCACAGGAGAGGTAAAGAGAGCAAGAGAGACTGCACTCAAGTGAATGAAATGTCTCTTAATCTGTTTGTGTTCCACCTGAGCTCGGACACATCAGCTTTAACATAAAAAAAAATGATGGAAAGGAGAAAAAATAACAAGAACAAACAAGAAGTGAGTGCATGATTACATCATTAAATGTAAGGTTAAATTAGAGGAAATGTGTTAATTGCGTTCATGTAGAATACTCGATATGCCATATCAAGTGAGATTTCTCGAATGTCAACACGTCTAGATTGCCGAGCATCAAAGCAAGGTTTGTAGTCAGAACCCAGTGTTTTAAATACCATGCACCTACAAAGAGAACTAGAACTAACAAAAGCACGAAAGAGTACAAGTATGTTAGTCACACCTCATCTTCTCTGACAAAACTGTGAGTTCAGATTTTCTTAAGAACCTGATGACACAAAAATGTCATTATGTTTAACACAGGATGTTGTGTCTGTAAATTGCAATTGGATTTTGCTGATATTGGTTCGATTTAAGTGACTAAATGCGTGCTCAAAAATGCGGTTTTAAAATTGTAAAGTTTTATTGTTCATATGCCTACCTTGTTTGTAATTCTTAAAGGAATAGTTAACCTAAAAATGTACATTCTGTCATTTACAGGCTCAAAAATTCAAACAACATCACTGCTGTGATCCTTGTGATTTGAAAAATCTGTGAAAAAGTGGAGCCGTGACCAAACTTAATTGGTATTAGCTACAATAGGCTACAGCTCAAGATTTATTACGCTTGGATTACTTTGTTTTTGCTTTGTGAAATAAATGTTCAACTTTGTTTACGGATTTGCTGACTCATGCGTTTGGATGACAACAAGCTGGAACTCCACCGCTGCCGTTAATGCATCTGTGAGAACATTTACGTCCTGTTAGCAGGGGCTTAGTAAAGTGGGTTGTGCCGCTACATATCTATGCGGGAGTAGCAAGCAAAAGCCAGGAGATTTCTCTCTTCTAAGTCATAAACGCATATACTGTATGTGTGTGCACAGAGCAAAATGATTCACCCCATAAACACAGGGATGAGGGTTTGGGGGAGAGCTGCATAATGTCTAAGGATTTATGGCAGCATTTTGTTGCCATAGTAACTTGCAATAAAAGGTATTCTGAAATGCCCTATTCATTTTGAAAATTCACCAAACATCTCCAAGGCAAGTGATTATAATACATTATAAATCTAATCTCCTTTTTCCCCCTCATAAAACCATATTTGAAAATGCATTACATGAGTCAACCTGAACATTATTAAAATATCTAGCTACATGTAGACCTTTGCTGGGAAAACTATGATGCATCAATATGGCATATTTTGGAAAGAGGTCATAGACAATCAACAGTGAGTCTGTATAGGACATCTATAAGTTACATGCAGTGTTAAATTGCAATTTTTTAATGAATTATAATCTCATCCAGCTGTTTGTCAACTTACAGCCATAAATCCTTTCCAGCTGTCTGTCTAGTTTGGTTTATTAGTGTTAATACATGGATAGACACATATTATTATTTACATCCCTCACTATTTACCCGTTTAATTTCTCACTAAAACCTGCACATTGTATTAAACGGATTCGTGAACAGTGGAGGGAATGAGAAAATGCATTCTTTATTATCTATCAAAGTACACTGTGAGTGTATTTAAAATTCTTGTCTAACTTTCCCCGCTGTTCGTTATACATTTAAATAATCAGTATTCTTCTCACTACATAAATGCATGCAGTCTAAGACATCTTTTGTTTTGCATATGAATCCATGTAATTATCATAATAAAATGCCTATCTAAATAATTCCATTTCATGATTTAAAATAGCAAATATCCCAGAACCTGTATTTCATTATCATTCTCAGTCCAGCCAAAGCTGTAACAATGGCACTGGTTAAAGCAAAGCGCTCATTGTCATTTTTATTTGTTAAATATGATAGACAGAGAGAGAGAGAGAAAGAGAGAGCAACAATAAATGGATTGGCTTTTAACTGCTCCTGATGTGCACAATGACTTTATGTGCATAAACATTAAAAGGAGGCACACATTAATTAAGCACACAAAATCCACAGAGAATGAGAGGCTTTCACTGGCCTAAAAAACTAATGAAGAGTTAGTGCAGTGCTGTGTTTGAACCTGATGTCAGATTTTCTTTCATTTATTCATCCTCCGTTGTTTCAACTTGACGCTTTTCTAGGAAAACAGACTTCATTATTTACCAGCGTTGATACTGTTCAGTCACTGAAGGACCGAGACTCATACAGAGTTCAAGTACAAGATAATGTACAGCTAGACAGTCATTAAAACCAACCTAGACAGGGTGACCGGGACACTGACATGTGCTACGTGGCCACCAAAAAAATAAACACATGGATATAAAACAGTGGAAATTTGAGTTTTCATATTGTAGTTCAAACTTGCCAACCTATTTACAAAAGTTTTGTAATGTATTATATACCCAATGTTTCAGGCACATTTTCAGAGAGACAGATAAAGTACGGTTATAAAAGATTTGGATCGAGCACGAGAACACATAATTAATCTCGTATGCAACCCCCCTTCCCCGGTTTACCCCCACAAAGTAATGTACCATCAGTCCAATGTACCCAAAGTTTTTCTAATAACAGTCTATTTTCTGCTGTACAAGAGATATCATAATTCGCTTAGACATGCATTAACTATATTTATGTTCATTTTGATTCAAATAATAAAGAATGGCTCACTTAAATTGAAATAGTAATAATAATACAAATGAATAAATAAAAAAAAACATCGTTTACTCACTCTCGGGATGTTCCAAACCTGTAAAGTTTTGTTTTTTCCAAGGAACTAAAAAGGAGTCATACACTATATTCCAAAGATTTGTGTTCGAATCATTCAGAAGATTTTCCTGACAAAATAAAATGGTTTATTGAAAAGAACAGATTCAAAGGAATGATTCATTAATTAATCTTTAGAGGTCCTGGTACTTTATATACTGATCAAATCAAATAGACTGAAATTGAGTAAGTTAAAAAATATCTATTTATTTAATTTGGGGGGGTTAACAACCGTCATTGTGTGCTTAAAATGCACTAAGATTGAGGAGGACATTTGATTTTGCTGTACAATTTGTATTGTATATATTTCTCTAATAAGATATTATTTTTTTAGATATTATTATTCTTTAAAATAATATTATTTCTTTATTTAATTTTGTAGCTTAACAACAGTCATTATATGCTTAAAATGCATGAGGATTTATTTATTTATTATATTATTTGTAGCTGTTCTTTGGGGTGGGGGATCATACATGTTTAAAACAACATGACAGTGAGTAAATTATGACAAGATCTAAATTTAGGTGAGAAAAATATCCTTTTAACAGGTAAAACAAAAGCATTTAAATTAATCTTAATAAATACATGCACATCTTATCAGGGGTTGTTTGTTCCTGCCTTCATAGCAGACACTGCATGCTGTAGTTCTGGGGCCTGTTTATCTAAGCATAACAATGGCCTCATATGACGCTCAAGCTTTACAATACATGTCATTCAACAAGAATGATTCAGAACAGTTGTGGATTATTTACCAAATACCCGTGTGTACCACAAGTATAAACAAGCCTTGGCTCACAGCACCAGAGCAAAATTCGCAATTAAAATTGGTTGATGCCACTGTGAATTGTATATAGAACAATACAGATTGTACGATTTAACAGACGAAAACAACAGTCAATTGACCCTGATGTGCCTAGTCTTATTCTGTCAGTCACATTGTAGGATGCCCTTCAATGATGCATTCAACCACACTTGCCAATATTAACAACAACAACAACAACAAAAGTGTGTGCTGGATAAAGCCCATGGCCTTTGGGGTGTTTGCAGTTTAGCCTCAGAGCCTGGGATAATAGAGAGGCTAATTGGGGGAGAAGTTCAGACTGCTGAAAAAGACGCACGGGGAAGGCGAGAGGAGAATATATAGAAACAATAAGACCACAGAACAAGGGACGAGACAGTAAAAATGAAAAGGAATAGATGTGCACAGAGGGAATTAAATGAAAACATATGAGAAAAGTGAATGAGTAAGTTCTGTATGTAAAAAAAAAAAAAGAATAGAAAATAGTATATGCACGTGTGAGCGTGTATGTACTGTATGCTTCTCAGTCTTTCTGTTAAGCTGATAATAGTATTACTGCGTGCATTTTAAATTCATAGTGCTTAATGTTACGAGACCTCTTAATCCACAGAAAATCAATGCCTAATAACCTATGAAAATGTACGTTTGCTCTTTTACTATCGCCAGAGGCCCAGTCATGCACCCGGGGGCCCTTCTTTCAATTCCCCCGCATTAGCAGTAAAAACCATAAACCACCATTAACGACGGAGGATTTGTGTGAGGCAGTGAGGCGGCTGGTCTGTGCTCATGTCATTTGGGACAGAGATCAGCTCCAGGAATGATGTTTGCATGATAGAGATAGACAGGGTCTTGAATAGGTCTCATATTTTAAATCAAGATGAGGGGAGCTAGAGGACAGTGGAATAACTCTGAAAACTATATAGTGTGCTAAATAAAGTTGGAGTGGTAAATTTTCTCACTCAAAAAAAAAAAACTCTTATGGGGTTGTACACTTTCTAATATATACAGCTTATAATATTTAAATTATTTGATATATATTTTAATATATATATTTAATTATATATTTTAGTATTAATTAGGGCCGGGACTTTAACGCGTTTATTTTTTATTAATTAATTACACAAAAATAACACGTTACATTTTTTTTACGCATTTTCATCGCACTTAGAACGTTTCTCACTGGATGAGTTTCGGCGGACAGATTATACTGGAGCACCAACTAGTGTTTCTAATGTTCTGAATGAACTTGAAAGTAGGGATGCACCGATCACGATCGGCCGATATGTTTGTGCATTTTGTCAGTAAAGCCGGTCCTGTAATGATTTCACATTGAGCCGTATATACTACACACACCCGTTGTTCACTGACGAGCTGATAATGAACATGCGCTGCGTTCGAAATCACTTACTTCCCTACTATATAGTACCTGA
>JAUCMU010000024.1:6308108-6355105 GCA_032275025.1 Enteromius treurensis
GACGAGCTGATAATGAACATGGTTTTGCGCAGCTCGACAGTGAACAACCGTTGTGTGTAGTATATACGGCTCAATGTGAAATCAGCAACTGCTCAATATTGGTCTGTTGGACTTGGTTGAACAAAAATTAACAATATTTATTAAGCTTATGTATTCAGTCATTATTCAATGGTATACTAAAAATCCATGTGAAAAACTTCTCACTGTTCTGAGGTCTAATATTTATATGCGGTTAAAATGCGATTAATTTCGATTAATTAATTAATCCTGGCCCTAGTATTAATATGTACCATTTAGGTATGAAATAAAATAATTATTATAATATTAAATTAAGTAGTTAAATAAATAGATAAAGTGAAGACAAAAGAATCATGCCACCAAACGTTCATAATAAATGTAAAAGAAGCACACTAGTTGGTTAAATGTAATTGTAAAAATAAACTAAATTAATTTAATTCTTGCAGATCACACCTTGATATTTTGTTGTCTAATGTAAGGAGATAAAGAAAACTTACCTTACCAGTTGATGGTAGCATTTGACTTACAAATTGTCCAGTTGTAATGTAACTGATGTGGTTTATTGGATGGAGGCAGATGTAAATCAAATTTGCAGTTGATTGTATGAAAGGAGTGGGATTTAAAATGACTAAATAATTGGAATTGTCTGCAATATGTCACTAGAGAGTAGTCTCTTCTTTCAAAGGAAGAGAAGGTTTTGATTAAATATTAGGAGTCACAACAGATCTATAACATGAATAATACGCATGGATTTTCATTTCATGCTTTTAAGTGACATTTTAGGAATCCTAATGTGTTTTGGGACCACTGTACTCTATATTGAAGTACTATGGAAATAGTACACCGCAGTAGGTTTTCTGCATGTGTCTCTAAAGGGTATTCTTAATCAAATCTTGAGCGCGGGTTTGTTTGTTGGTGTGCTTGCGTGACCGTAAATGTGTTTTTGGCTAAGCCTGTGTGTATGAGCTTGTGTAATTGTGTTGTCTTCGACTGTCAGCTCCACCAAGCCCCAAATCAACCCCCCCACCCCCAGCACACGGCTGACCTGTTTCCATATAAACACAGGACGCTGGAGGCAGAATGCTGAACGGCGGGCTAAAGCTTAGGCATCCTGAGGATGGACGCCTCCGAGGCTTAGGGTCCCTCATCTCCCAGCGACAGAGCTACCAGACCCAGCCGGCCATCTTCCCTGCCACCCAACTATAATTACCCGACAGAAATGCATGTACGTGCTTACCGCCTGCAGGGCTGATCTCCAGCTGCTGTGATATTAACTCCATCAGGTCTTGTGCTGAAAAGAGCTTTATCCCTCAGCTCTCAGGAGAAGCCCGGCACAGCCATCCCCTTAATAACATACATAACTTCTCTCAAGCACAACTTCTTCTCCATGTCCCCGACAACTGAAATACTGCTCATAGGGGGAGAAAAAAATCAATGTGCCTATCTTCTGATTCCTATGTATAAAGCATGGAGAAGTTATTAAGAATGTGTGGCTGAAGGATATAGGAAAGAAAGAGACTCCTTCACTGCAAATAAATTAGATTTTTAATCAGTATTTTTGTGTTAGCTTTCAAGAATGTCTAATTATCCTTTAAAACAAGATTAATTTGTTTGGCAAACAAACTGTTTAAGATATTAAGGCTTGTATATTCTGAATTAAGTTTATTGTTCTTGGTATATTAGCATTTTATCTGTTTTAAGCTTATACAATTGTTAGATGTATGCTTAAAACAAGGGGGAAAGTATTTGCCAACAAACTTAATACACAACATATTAGCAGACAGCAAGTCTTAATATATTTAGCAATTTTGTCTTGTTTCAAGGATATTTAAAAGTTTTTTTGTTTTTTTTATATTTTAATGCTTTTCCGTTCTCTTGCAAAACTTTTTCATTCCCCTTTTCATTACCTTTGGTCAGAAAGCATTTGCTTACTCTCTTTTGCAAAATGATTGTGTTGTAATGAGCAATCTATATTTTATTGTTTTTGCGCGTGAATACAAAGTTTATTAGTGAAATGCAATACTTTTGAAGAAGACAAAATCACTGAAGTGTCATTTTTTTTCTCCCATCTCAATATATTTACTAACATTTTAACACATTTTATGGGCATGGCAAAAATGTCATTTCATTATAAAATTAAATTATTAATGCATTAATGTGACCTACAAACATAACATCTTTAAGTGATTGATGAGGGAGCCGTCATATAATGATGTGGCTATGAAGATTTCTGTTTCTGGTTTATGACATGTTATTAATCTTTCCCCTGCTGGGCAGATATCACAAGGTTATTAGCAGAGTGCCCTTTCATGGACAACCCCCAAAAAGCTATTGCAGATGCACATGAACAGTTATGACAGTATGAAGCTGGTTTAGTTGGGTGCATATAACATCATACAACATCACCTGAACAAATCTAGACAATCTAAAGACATTGTATTAAATAATGAATGTGAGTAATATGGAAATCAATTCTTGTTCATTGTAAAGGCAAGTGCGTGAAATTAACACCCCTTATATATATCTATTTGATTGTGAACATAAACCCCAATACAATTGATACCACAATATTCACACATGCATTTACTCCTTTTACAAAAAATTGTGTTTTTATGGGGCACACTAGGCATGAAAAGTCTATAATCTTGCATCTGTTGCTTGTATAAAGCTCTTTTTAAAGATATACCCGCTGGGAGATCAATCTTTGTCGCCCTATTGATCGACATCTAGATGCAAGATGGCCGAAAGGCAGTGAGGGATTTCTTTGACTTACAAACCTTATGATGTGCAAAGTGTAAGTGAATGCATGTTTGAAGAGAGAGACGGAAAGACAAAACTGCAGGACAGAAAGCAAACTGATTGGATAAAACGTTTCCCCTGAACAGATTACACACCAGCGGACTGATTTGACTGGCTAAACACCCACAATTAAAGTCCTCCTCTCAACAACTCATCTATTTCTAATTTCAAACAACAAACCTCTCAGCAGACTGATGGTTATCAGTCCCTGCAGACTTAACGCTCACCTCAAAACTGATTCCCATCGTCTAATGGGCTCTTGATGTCCATCTCACCAGTTATCGCTGGAGGCAGAGAGACACAAATGACATTTTTCCATCAGTTAGCCACTGTGTTCTCGCAATAGTCCTGAAATGATCCACCAAATCAGTGAATGGATTGTGATTTTGCTGGTGTCTCGTAAAGTGAATACTGAAGTGTGTTTAAGTACATTTGTTGATGAATTGAAACTTGATAATATGTAATGTTCAAAAAAACTTTTTCTTTTAAAGAAAAAAAAATATTTCTGACCCCAAAATATTTGAACTGCAATGTATATTAATGCTCTAGTATAATAATGTCAATTCTATGAATAATTCTATTCATTTAACCTGGCATACATATACAGTATAAAGCCATTTTCCAGCTCATTGTGGCCCACCACTCAGGGTAAGATCTGATGTGGTTTGGAGGCAGGTTTATCAGTCATAGTTGATACTTCAGCATACACATCATATCAATGACATTTACATATAGGTATTGGCTTATATTGAATATTAATTATTCATGCTCCTTTCATCCATTTTTACATTCAGATTACCTTTGCCTTCATTACACGCTCACTTAAAATGGATCCTTAAAAACAGTACCGAAAGAACTCATCTGCAAACCTCCAAATACATATTAATTTTTCCTGCTGTATATTATACTGCACTCTCGTCATTTATGCATTCAGTTTAAATCAGATAGGCAGTGAACTGTGGGTGGTATGTGGGCACAATGTCTGAGGCTGAGATTAAGATTAAATACATTCACAATCAAATCTGAGACATGGAACAGATTTGAATATTTGTAAAAAAAAAAAAAAAATCATTATACCATTTTGTAGTCCCAGCACAGCATTTGTGTGATGGTACAGTGAGTGTTGTGCACCAGCCTGAAAGTGTTTTTGTGAGTTAAGCCAACAGCAGATGGTGAATGGACACATGACCCACCCTCCTCATTCAACCAGCACTGGTTCAGAGGGGAGAACAGGTGCGTCGTCTGATACAGTCCCCCCTGAAACCTGAACTGGTACTTTGATTCCCCTTCTCACATTCACATGGCCTGTCTGCTGCTATGCTTCACGGCAGACTTTTCCAATTAGTCTCACCCGTGTAACCCTGCTGGTGTCACATGAGATGACGTATGTGCTATTGTACTTATAGAACTCAATCTGACATGAGACACTGCTTTCAATCAAATCTTACTTGTAGCCAAATGATTTAAGCCCTGAATATTTTGACAGTAATGTGCCCATTAGTGGCCAATTCCTGAAGTAAATCTGGTTATTAAACACTTCTATAATATGTGTGAACACACATGCACATATACACACGTTTACTAAGCTATCTAAATGGGGACATTTCATAGGCGTAATGGTTTGTGTACTGTACAAAGCATATATCACCCTAAACCAACCAAACACCTGTAGTTACCTGTAATAGTGATTAGCTGTGCATTAAAATACAAGAAAAGAAAAGAAATAAATGGTTTTGTGGAGTATTTTGTAACCTCAAGTGACATTAGGCCTTAGGCATTTGAAGTGTGTATTTTCTGTGCCAGCATTGTTTTCTAGTGTACTGTAACAGAACCAGTTTTTGTTTGGCCAGATGCATACATATGAAGCAGTTGGGTAATAGTATTATAAAATGTTTCTATAATATTAGCTAGGACATCTAGCCTGTTATACATACCTATTTCCAGTTTTCAAAAACTTTCAAAGAAATTACAATGCAAAATACAATAGAACATCCACAGAGATGTTCTCATTAAAAGGAAGTGAGGGGTAAAATCAGTAATAACAACAGAGTTATTAAGCCACCAGGCTGGCTTTTCCCATTATGAATATTTAACTGTGCCTCTGTTGCACTTAACCTGCTGGGGCATTTCTAAGTCATCACTACTATTTCAGACCCGCTGTTTCCTTTGCACTCCATTCTTTGTATGTTAATCTGAAACTCAAGCACAGAGTCTGGTGCGTCTCTCTCATAAGCAGCCCAGTAAATCCCTCCTCATCACACTGTGGGGATTTGGTCTGTAATACTGCCGCCGTGACTCACCTACCGCTAAGAGGGAAGGGGAATTAAAGGAGGAACCCAAGCAAAACCACGCTCCCAAGTTTGTTCTTTCCTTCGCTTTCTGCTCTAGCCCTGTTGATGGGTCAACAGAGAGGTTTCCGGTGGTCTAAAGAGGTGGATGCAGGTGTGGGGCAGTTGTGTCAATAGTACTATAGTACTGAGTTTAAGACTACAAGCCAAAAGGCCTCTGCCTAGGGCAATCATTGCCCACAGGGAACCGTTTGAAGAAAATTGCTCTGCCTGTCATTTAGTCAGCAGAGCGACATGCCAGAGAGGCAAGCACACAGTCTATTCAAGACTGGTGTGTGTGTGTGTGTGTGTGGCCATGAATGATTGAAATGAAGAGACTCTTATGTTACAGTCTATAGAACAGGCAGACAGATGCACAGGCAGCTTAAGAACTCAAAACATACCGCTGGCGCACCGAGTCTGGCTTCAGTGTGTGTATTGTATCCATCCTAATTTTCTTTCCAGTGGGGTAGGGTGAGGTCTTGAGTAGTGTAGCTGGTTGACATAATGATTGACAGGCTGAGATGTAGTGACAGGAGGCATGTAACTATATGAAAAATATGGCACATGGTTTTAAAAAACAATTGTATTTGTGCCTAAGCTTGCCTGCTCTACTGCTACACACTCAAAAGTATTATTTATTTTCTTTCAAATAAGGATAGTGGGGTCCAATGTGGTTTTGAACAGTTGAAATGAATGAATGAATGGAAATGTTCTTCTAAACATATTTGGTGTTGCAAAGTAGAATTTAATTCAAATTTGAAATGACATGAGGCTCAGCAAATGATGACAGAATCTTTTAATTTGATGGTAAGCTATCCCTTTAAACATTCAGTTGAATGTCAGGTTTGTTACTAATAAAGAACATACACATACAGTATTGCACTGACCCATGCATGTTCTGTTGAGTCTCATATATAATTTCCTCATAAATTTACACACCACAGGCTTTCCATATGCATGCTTACAGTGAAGAAACACACACACGCACACACACACACCCAGACAGGTCCTATTACCGCCCACTTCCTCTATACACACTCTATCACTTTCTCTTGTTCTTTCGTTACCTCTCTCATGCGCCTGACTTCTCAGGTTTTGTTGAATCAGACCTAGTGAATAATGTATAAGGTACAAGCTGTGAAAACCTGGACAGCACTGTAGGCAACAGGCAGCGACTAAATGAAAGTTTAGAGCATTCAGACAGACGGCATTCAGTATGTGCCGTATCCACCCACAGACAGCGGTATCTTCATCAACTCTGCTTTGTTTAAAGGGGCTTGTCAAAAAAACAACATTTAAATAGTGAAATGGATTGCTCAGTGCCTGTTTGGAGAAATGATGCCATTAAGGGCAACAGAACGCCACTGAAGGAAACTGCTAGGGGGAAAATGGTGTTTTACAAATTGGCAGACATTTTCTTGTGCTGAAAGTCAAGGAGATTGTCAAATGACTAGTTAGCAGGCTGAGAGAACGAAAATAAATGGTAAAACATTATGATTTATTTCACATTAGGACAATAGAGGGATTGACATGAGCACTTCACCGCTAAAAGCTCTCCTAGAGGTCTGCCACAAACCCATTGTTAGCGGTTGGAGATTTGATCTATCTCAATGAGTTGAATGTTTTAAATCTGTTTACTAAAAAGAATAATTGAAATGCATTCAGTGTAGGTTACATTATTATGCTGGTATGTAGCGATAGATCTTTGTGAATAAATAACTTGGGTTAGACCATCTTACTAACCCTACGTGTTAACAAGAGACTGTAGTTAAAACTTTTATACACATTTGTAATTTTTTCACCCTTTGTTCATTATTGTTAATGAGATTAACATGGCCAAATAAATGTAGAAGATGCTTATAAAAAGATTCAATTTGTTCATGAATGAGATTCAAGCAGTTTGTTTAGAATCAAAAAATTCAGGTGTCTGAAACCATAGTGGACATTATTGAGTACGCTCATTCTATCCCATAATGCACAACAATAACAATACAAACGATGTACACTTAATGACTAGGTGCTAGAGAATATGATGCACTTCGAGCATCTCTCCAAATGAATTTCTGCATTTTGCCGAAAGATGGTCTCTACAGTCTTTCCAGCACACTTAGACTCCATATTTGCTCAACGTTTCTAATTTACTGTGGTCTGTTTAGTGGAGGAATGAAAATGGGAGTATAAGAGCCGATTTCAGATACAGTCATCGACTTGTTACATCTACTTGAAGTATATTAGTTTGTGCTATGGTCTTTAAGGACGGGAAAGCAGCCAAGAAATTTAAAAGGAAGATAATTCAGTGAATGAACAATATGAGTCAGTGCATGCAAGAGAATAATAAAACAGAAAAATCAAAAACAACACAAGATAAAATCATATCTGCTTGCCCACACACAACAATGTATGAAAATCAATTTCTGTATAGCTGAGTCATAACTCATCAAATATGAGCAAAATTTATTTATTTATTTATTTTCTCTGTAAACAACTCCCTATGAACTTTATCCAGACATCAGTCATTTAAAGATTAATGGCTTTAATTTAGCTCCACAGTCCTGCTGGGAAAACACTTCATTTCATTTAAAATAAAATACATTATCAATGTTATCTCTGATGCTCTACAAATAAATAAATAAATATATATATATATATATATATATATATGTATATATAGTGCTTTCAAACAATTAATCATGATTTAAAAATAATATATTGTTTACATTCTAAATGTATGTGTACTGTGTTTATTTATTACGTATATGTAATATAATTTGCGAAAATATTTACATGCATATACATTTCTAAATGTATATGAAAAAATATATATGATATATAAATTTATTTCATATACAAACATGACATATTTTTCTTAAATATATACATGGACGTGTTTGTATTTACATTTGCAAAATAAATATACACAGTACACACGCATATATTATGTAAACAAAAACTTATTTCGGATGTGATTAATAATTTGACAGCACTAATATATATATATATATATATATATATATATATATATATATATACTTATATGCATACATTTTTGTTGTTGTTATAGTACAGTAAACTGGTTATTTTTAAGCTGAAAAACTGGCACTTCGGAACGGGCAGCAGAGAGGCAGCTCTCCAAAACACAAGCCATACTTTCATTACCCCTCGTCTATTCCCCTGTAGGCCAGCTGCCATGCCAGCTTGGATCCTGTTAATGCTCTAAAACTGGAACATAATTTCAAGGTCTCCGGGAATAGCCTGCTCTTTCCGGCCTTTTTATATTTATTTATTTTATCCAGAGTCACCTGTCGAGTGGCTGTGATTATGCATGCATGACTGGGCCTGGGCCATGCAAATCCTCCGGGCTCTTTCGCAGAGGGCTCGCTGACCTGCTTCCTGCTTTCATCCCGCCTCTAAGTACCGATCACAAACGGCCAGGAACTAAATCAACAGCACATGAAAGGCGCCGAGCATGGAGGAGAGGGGCCACATGGCTAAACAATCCCCTCCCTATCCTGTCGTAAACAGCTTGGAATGTTCACGCAGAGCTGAGCACATTCACCAATGCCTCAACAGCACTGTCTGTTATGCAAATGAGCTGAATTTCATTTCTATCCACTGTTCTCAATAAAAATATTAATATTACCCGGTTTGGTCTGTGTGTTTACTTGGCCCCTGTCTGGAGGCTCTGAACGCTTATATATTCGGCTACAATTTAAACATTGATATACAGTTTAGTGAACTAGTGAAGATCATATAGTACATATACAGCTGTCTGAGGAAATATACTTTAAAAGCATGTAAGGAAGGATGGGTATTATATATAATAAACATTTTTGAATTGCAGGTAAACTGCATGCTGCAGCAAATTTGAACAAATAAGCAAGTATATTAAGAAAACATTGTGATTAAGCAGAAATAAAATATAATGTATGTTGGGCATTTGTTAATGACTAATTTTATTATTATTATTATTTTTATTATAAATTGTTTTTATTATTATTTCTATTTTATATTTTCATTATAGTTGTTATTATTTCTCTTTTTTATTTTCATTGTGAGAGTTATTTAAATTATGGTTTAAAGCTCCAGTTTATTAGATTAAGCTGAAAAAAAAATAATGTGGGGTATTTGTTAACGACTGATGCTATTATTGTTATTAGTGGTAGTAGTTTTAAGTATTGTTATTATTATTTCTCTTTGTTTTATTTTTATTGTGAGAGTTATTGTAACTTGTAATTGTTATTGTATGGTTTAAAATAAATAAATGAATAAAGTATTCAAAAAATGTTTTACTAAAATTTAAACAATATAAATTAATTACAAAATAGATATATATTTTAAATTATTGAATTATTTTTATTAAGTGAAATCTTTGAAATTGCTCGTCTGAATGCTTTACCTGTGCAATCACTATATAATCATTAACAATTTCATTAACCGAAATCATGACCTACTGAGAACTGATTTCTAAAATGGTATTTGTTACTGAAACAACTGAAGTTTTTTATCCAGTAATAAAAGCAAAACCACAAGATGACTTCTCTAATTGCTGTTGAATGTTTAGTTGAGTATCGGAATACATGTTAAATATTATATGGTTAGATTTTCTGACCTATTTCTGTGCCTGTGCCCTGACAATTTCCAGAGAAGAAGTTGATATACGTGTGTGTGTGTGTGTGTGTGTACCTGTATGCATTCATGTTTCCCTGAGGCGTTCCTTGCCACATACAGCATACTAATTCAAGTCTTCCATTCATATTCATTGTACAGAAAATTGCTATTCCAGACAAAATCTGAATAATGCTTCCATATTCAAGCTCTCTTGTCACTGTTCTGTTGGTTTAATAATAAACTTTACGACTTTACATTTCCGTATATACTTTTTCATAAGTTCACAAGTATGCCAATAACAAACCCACCAATCTAGCTTATGAAAAGAGATCATACAATTTAAATCAGGGCTTGAGTTTTCCATTTGTTTTGAGTCAACAGGTAAAAGGCAGCCAGAGGCTCTTTATAGCATTTATCTGTCATTTTTTGGTTAAAATGACAACAGCGAGCATACAAATCAGTCTGCTGTGGCACTCAGAAAACAGCATCTGAGGCCAAGGGAATGAGCGCCACTTGTTCACTAGTACAAGAGGGAAATTGCCCCCCTCTGCAGCACACACGATATTGCAGGTGCTTAAATTATTCATCCAGTAGGAACGCTGGGGTCTCACTCAGAGCCAAAACTCCAGCCTCTTAATCTCCACTTTATATTCCATTTTATATTTTACAGCTTTGTTTACTCCGAAAGGGAGATAAAGAGCTCTTTTTTCCAGGAGCATAGAGGTCTAGCTTGGTTCCTACTATTGTGAACAAAGAAAACAGTTGTGTGTAATTTTCATATATCACTATGCAACATTTTCTGTCAGTTGGCTTGGTCTTCCTGGCAAACAGGCATAAGAACTGCATGAATTTGGTTCTTGAATAATTGTGACCCAAAGAATGCCAAATGAATGAATTACCCAAGGCTTACACCACTACTCATGTTTAATAGTCAACCAGTCCAGAAAAGTCATTGACGAGCTGTTGTTGGTCATTGTTTACCATATGTAAATGATTCACCATATGCCATTTCGATTTCTTTGCTGTTTCTGGCAAGTGGTGCTGATGGATGGAAAGGGTGTGCGGAGATGGAGAATGTCCGAGCAAGCACTCATAACTCCATCGCCAGATTCATACTGCTTGCTTTGAAAATATAATAGCACAAAGAGCAACATAGTCATGTTGTTTCTCTCAATGTCGGGCCAATACTTGAGTTGTTTTAGGGGAGATACACATACGTTTTGTCTTGTATTTGAAAACACCACATGGTGTTGTGTTCATTTCAAGACCATATTGGTTTACAGTACTTACAGTATGCATTGTGTATGCAAAAAATTATGTCTTGTTTAAACCTTTGCGTTAAATTTCAATTGAAAATCAGTGATCATGTTGTGACTTGCACTGGACCGAGAGACCAAAATAGCATGTTTTCATGTAAATGAGTAGCTACTGTATTTGAATCCATATTTACATTTAAGGCGATAAGCAAAAGTTAGCAAAGTATGAAAACATTGTGACCAGATGGCGGGAAGACATCACTACTTGTTTAGTCATGGATAGTGTTAACAAATGCAAAACTGATTTAAAATGCATTTGTTGATGCAACTGTGCCATTTCAACATACTTTTACACAGATTTGAACTGTTTTGTCGAAACGTAGTTACACAGGATTCGAACCGGAGCTCCTCTCCTCTCAAGGAACTTGTCTGTACCTACAGTACCGTCTATGAAAACCCATAGATATGAAGCTGGATATGTGTGATGCTAACGTTCAAAAGCATCCAATGTCAATTATCCCAGCATATTAATATTGTCATAACATGATATTCTTCAAGTAATTGTGAAAATAGTACACTTTATTAATCGAAACTCTGTAAATTTGTGGGAAAAGGAATCAAAAGGCAGTGATATGGCCTTGTTGGTATGTACTGTATTTCGTGTCTCGCTAGAAAGTGCACCAAGGTACATTTATGTCATGAGACCAGGTGGAAAATACATGTTTAGGCTGCAGTTACAAATAAGTAATGGAGCTGAAATCTTTTACAAATAGCTGCATTAGTGGTATTCAGTAATAGTATTCAAGTAAATGTAAAAATGATATGCCCAAATGTTTTTATAGTATAAAACAGCAGGAGAATCTCATCTTCAAAATCTTCAATCAAAATTGAAACAGTGTCTTTGCAAATATGCATTGGTTCATATTCATAATTCTTGTCTCAGTTCAGCAGAACTCACTGCATTTCTTTTAATCCGTTCACCTTCTTTTTCACCTACTGTACAGCAATGTAAGAAAACAACCCCGTTCTGAATGCAAATCCCAGACATTACAAACCTTAAAATCATGGCACACATTGGAGAATGCTTCACTTTGTTAATAGCATGCAAAGTAATCCACTTACGCCGGTCATTTTCAGTGTGTATTAGTGACGTATTTACCCAGAATAGCCCAGTTTGGGTGAGCTCTTCTGTTTCTACTGGGGTCTTGAGGCTCAAGTGGTCTTGACCTGCCCTGGGACCCTCTCCCTGGGGTCACGGTGATGGGACTGCTCCAGGGACTGCCATTAGTCCCTCCCTCTGCAAAGAGACTCACTTTATTCAGTAACTTCCACTATTTATTTTAAAGGACGCCAACTGAGATTAGGAAGAACATATGGTTTGCTATATTAATTGGTTCTGTTAAATGGTTTAAGAAAGGAAGAATAAGCTAGTTGTTTTTCCAGATCTTCAGATGCTACTGTGATACATATGATCTTGTTAATGGAATGTTTCTGCTGTCGTAGTAATGAAAGTAATTTTTGCAATCAATCACATTGCAGAGCAATTAACAGCACATCTGAAACAGACAATGCTCAGCTAAACACAAAGACGAAGAGCTGTACGTTGGGGAGGCGAAGATACAAAAACAAGATTAAAGCCATATAATACAAAGCTGGAAAAAGCACAAAAGGATCTGACAACCTGGAACACCCAACAAAAAGAATAAGGGAGCAAGTCAGACCAAAGGACCCAAAGACTGTGCACAAGAAGAAGAAGAAGATGCATTCACAGGCAAAGAAAAGGAGATGGCAAGGTTAAAACAGGGGGAATCAACATAAAGCAGAGGTGAGACAAAAGAGAATTATGGGAGAATAGTTCTAAGCAAAACTAGAGCAGAAGTCCAAACCCAACAGCGGAATATATGTAGCCTGGGCCCGCCCATACTTCCTGTGATGCAACATTCTATTTCGCGAACAAAGTTAGTCTGGCAAAGCTGCCGTTTTAGAGCATTTCTGTTCCCAAAAAAATGGGAACCAAAGAGAAAAGCTTCCCAGACTAAGCTACTATGAGCTGTAAAGTCGCGGAAGCCAGTCTAGAATATATGCTCTTGCTTAATAAAATATATTGGATGTCAAAAGCATTATGTCCAAATCTGCAATGTTTATGAAACTGTATGTGAAAAAAGCAAAAAATGCCAACATGACGAATGTATTATACTTGGGGGTAAATAATGATAAAATAAAAAATTGTATACAAGTCAAAACTTAAATCAAATTTAAAAACTTTAATTAACATAAATACATAAGGTTACACAAACAGAAAAAAAATGTTAACTGCTCAGCCAGTTGTTTTTGAAGGATGACTCACCAAGGCTGTGTGTATTTGATTAAAATACAGAAAAAAAAGCAATTCTTTCAATTTAAAATAACTGTATTTATACATTTAAAATGTAATTTAATACTGTAATGGCAAAACTAAATTTTCAGCATTCTTCAGTGTCACATGATCAGTGTCACATAAGGTAACAACTAAAGGATTTTACCATATATGTCCATATTGTTGGATGCAGTGCAATACAGACAACAACAGAAAGTCCAAGATACTTTTGTGTGCTGCTGAGATGCCCACTCATATAAAGAAAAGTGATTAGTGATTACATGAGAAATAAAAAAATGAAATAAACCATATCAACAAAAACCCCCAAAAAATATATGTTAAAATATAAACCTTAAAAACATCCAACTGATTTTCTAGGAGCAACAATTCATCAAAAATGACAATATATTTACTCTGCGGTCTATTAAATATTTTGACATTTCTATTGATGGTAAATTAATGATGTTGTTGTGATTGCGGGAGGCTTTTATACTTGATATTTCCAGAATAAAAAGGAGTGAAATGAGAGCACAACAGAGGATATGAGTGAGTGGGGTTGATCATTTGAAAGACTGGGGCACAGCCAGAAACAGCTGGATACCAGGGCAGCTGTTTTTTCTTTAATTTTTTTTTTTTTTTTGGAGGTCCTGAATGTTTGTGAAGAGCAGCTGTGATTAGACGAACACAGAGAATAAAACAGAGATGCTCTGAGAGGAAGTGCGATGCGTCTAGTCTGGTACAATTGTAGGTCATGAAGCAAAGGCATGATTAGAAGAGTCAGAGGCATGCTGAGATGAAAATCATATATTAATGTTTCTTTTCCCTCATGGTTTTCAACTTTCATTCATTTGCAACTTTTCTCATCCTTTCTATCACTTGTTCTTTCATGCCCTGCCAGCCTCTGTTGCTTTCCCACCATGCGCTTGCCAAATCCTCTGTGAACCAGAGGTCTTGGTGAGATTGTACTAGCCGATTCCTCATTATGTTGAAAGGCTTTAAACTCTGAGCGACAGACAGAATTTTCAAGAGATTTTCACTCAAAGCCAACATTACTCAATTGTCTGGACAACACCGTCCAAAAGTCAGAGACCACTAATTAAATGCTTCTAATTTGCATTTTGTTTACATTTTAAACATCATTTTATTTATTCGAAATAGCATAATAATCGCAGGATAAAGATTTTGTTAATAAGTGTGCATTTTATATTATTTTTTTTAGTATAGTATTTTTTTTTACATAATAGTCTGAAATGGAAATCAGTTAGTACGTTTTTATTTAAAGTGTTGGTGTATAGTTGTATAGCAACTGTCTATAAATCCTTGCGGAGTGATTTACAGGAATGCCACTTCCTAAAAGTCCATTTATTACCATCTCCTGTGTGCTTCCCTCCCACCGGTTTAAAAACAGAGCAATTATGTGTTTACCCCATCTACCTGCTTCTTTACTGGCACTTGTTGCTGTAGTAATTGTGAAAATTTTGCATGCATCTGTGGTGACTGGCTGAGGCTGGAGCTGGCACGGACATCGCCCCTACTGATTCCAGCTGTCAGCAGTGTCTATTAACAATGATGAATCACTCCCCCACTTCTCAATCCAATCATAGAGACCACAGCAGGCCTTAGATCTGGTCACCTCTGACTAAATGATTTTTGGACAGCGTGGGGCGGCACGCCAGAGCACCCGGTCAACACTTTGTGTTAGATTACGCTATTAGCCTGCAGGCTTCTGAGCTTTACATCTTCCAGCCTCTCTTGGTAACTGTGGTACGTTACTCAAATGACAAAGCAAGACACACAACCACCACAACATGTAGAGCTCTCGGTTTTTAGCAACTCTTTGTATTTATACTGGCATGCAAAGACTTCACACGTTGTCAGAACTGAATTATCAATATTCAATCAATCATAATTATTTTTATTCTCTTGCTGTTTCAGTGTTGGTGTAGTTACCGCATTTTGTCTTTGGACAGTAGACATTTATAACATTGCACCCATACACACACCAATGTTGCTACTGTCAACTAAACTAGAAATAAAAAATGTAAATTAAAGCGCAATCAAATGTAAATATTATTTATAAATGTAAGCATTATAATTATTCTTTTATTTACTAATGTAAATGGGTCCCACGATATAGGTGGCCTTACCTACTATGTACTTGGTACAATGCACTTATTGTGTACATTACAGTTTTTACATTGTACTTACTTTTTGATGTAAGTACATAATAGTTATGGCCACTGAATAAAGAGTGTGACAAAAAAGAGCAAAAGCCATAATGTTGCTTAGGCAACTAACTAAAATAAAATAAGTTTAAATAGAAGTACTAAAAAAATGTACATAAAAGTATTACAACGAAATAAAATTGTAATAAATATCATAACAGAATATAAATCATTCTAAGATAACACTGACACACACACACACACACACACACACGTACAGACATGCACAAACATATTTAACTTAAAATAACATTAGAAGAAAAACAATTTACAATTAAGTGAAATTAGTTTCCATGCTGTTATCAGTGAGAGTGTTTGATTTCCCTATGCTGTGACTCAGAGGAGAGCAAAACAACAGCATGAATAAATGATGATAGTGAACAGGGGCTGCCATAACACTAAAAACTTTAACAAACTGCAAATCTGCAAAAACTTTTTTCACTGCCAGAGTCTTTGGTAGCACAGCTGAATATGCTGCCACAGCTATTACAGTTGCTGAAACACAGACATACGCAGTATCAGATATTGGGGATGTACAACTTTTGAAAGTCTAAAATAAACAAAGAAAGCATGTAACTGCCAAAAAATAATACATTGAATTGCATAAACATAGAGTTGGTCCACCAGCATTCTGCGATCATCTCTGTTTTCTTCGGTGTGGCCCTACAGGTTAGAAGTCAAGGTCAGTGGGTATCAATCGCTTTTCTTAGCTTTCCACTTTTCTCCCACCATCTCCCTCGCCGTCAGGAGAATGTTTGACCTCCAGATAGCAGAAAGACAGATGGTGGACTGAATGTGATGGGGTTATGTGATGAGCTCTATGCCACATAAAATATAGTTGACATCGTGCTGTACAGTCAGTCTGTTAACATTTCCCTCAAGAGCTCCTCAGTCCTCCATCAAAGCCCTAAATGTTCTCTGCACGTCTCTACACTTCATCAGTGGCATGTAGCCAATAACAAGCTCACTGTTGACAGGGGTGAGCTGATCTCTTAAATGGGGACTCTGTTAATTGAAATCAATGACGAGATCAATGGTCGTTTATGGGACATCTTCTTGTGACCCAAAACAGTAAAAAATAGTTTATTTTATGAAGTAAATAAAAAATGCACTGTATATTGCATTGTGTATCGCACTATATAGTTTTAAAAAATGGCATTGTATATTATTAATACCATGTGGTACCAAAATCAAACATGCTATTAACAAATATTTAAATAAATTAATATTTCCTAATTGTTGTAGATTCATTTCTAAACTGCAAAAACAAATTAAAAATACAAAGTTTACATCTTTAAAAATAATATTAGTACACAAGTTTTAGTACAAATGAATGTAGAATATAATCTTACAATACATACTGAGAGCAAAAACCTTATATGTAAATAAGTAAATCCCTGAAACAGTGAAAAACAGATTTCACTGATGCCGTTTGAGATTTTGTTAGACTACTTTGCATTTGACTTGAGTTTCAACATGTCCTATACTGTAGCCTACTGCAACTGTATACCTGAGCATTAACAGACAGACACTCCTCTGAACCTTCTAAACGGAAGAGCTAAGGCGACAGGAAAAAGAGAGAAACAAAAAAATCGATGGTTTCTTGTACTCACAGCTTCAAGTTTCTATTTTAACATGGCTCGCTATTGATTAGCTTTCATAGCTGAAGTCTCCCTGAGCAGCAGCTCGCTCCAGGAGGATAGAGGAGAGTTTAGCAGAACAAAACCCACAAAATAAAGAGAGGGGAGCTGGGAAATGATAGCCTGATGCTTCCTTGGCCTGCTTGATCCGCACTAACAGTCCCTGCTTTAACACGGTCAGCGTACACTTGCCAACATGAAAGGCTTTTGTATTGCGTGATGGACTTTCCCAGAACAGCACTGCAGTGCGCAGTGCTTTATAGTGGGAATGGAGGCTGACTTTCGAAGGGTGAGCTTGCCAAGTGCTGTGCTCCCACTCCCGCTGAAATGAAACGAGTTCCGGTGCTTTGTGTCAAGAGAGGCATCAAACACCTGTGCAATGGAGAGCAAAGCTGGGTCGACAGTGTGTGAAAACGGCAGAACTGTGCAGACGTGGCATGTCAATGTCGACATTAAATACTTGCTAATTAAAAACCTATGCTACAGAATACTTGTACTATAATCTTACATAAATTATGTTCATGTTCTGCTGTCATGGTGAGTTTACGGTAACCAGCGTACGTCGTGAAACAGTTTGTTCTCGATCTGGAACTGATTAAACAAGCGCTGCTCCGGCACAAGCTAGGTGTCGACAGCTTCACAGCGTCGTGTCAGTGTAGGGATTTTGTAGGGAAGTGTTGCACGGCATGTCTGGAAGGTCATAAAGTTGACACCAAAGGGAAAAAGGAATACTAGAACCTTCTGCTAACCAAAAAACATAGCCAAATTGCAAAATAAGCACACTAGATGTGGATAAACAGACAGACAGATAGATAGCTGTGTGGTACACAGACGGAAAGATAGAGAGTGTTAGATGTCTTTCATATCTCCACAATGGAAGCCAAACAGTTGTTACAACAAAAAGCACTCTAGAGTGGCCACGGAACAACAAATTCATACAAGCGTCTCATCCTTATTCATAGCCATGCTTTCTGCAATTGTTTGATGTCCTGTTCTTTTTCTCATGGCTACCCCATCATTTAGGCAATTTCAGCCCAGCCAACTCAAGCAGCATAGCAGACTGGCTATTACACTTTGTGTCACATTCTCCCCCCGGCCCCATTTATTTCACAGGGCCACTGAATGCTAAATGACAATTGGCTAATATTGCCAAGGACTTTATCAACAAACTCCCAATTTTACACCATGCATCTCCATGACAATAATGGCTTCTGTTCTCAAAACTTGTGCATTTTTATTTCCCTTTGCAACAAGATTAAATTACTACTTCCGAGGCCAAGTTCAGATATTCATCAGCAGAACTTGATAGAAACAGATACAGTACTGCTGAGATACAAAAAGAAAGTGTTTCGGTATAGGAGAGTAAAGGGTGCTCCGAGGGTTCAGGCGCTTAGTTTCTCTTGGTACTCCTCCTGCGTAAAGCCTAATGATGTGGAGGTAATGCAAAGTCAACTCAGATCAGAGGACAAGAGAGTGCCAAATAAGTGTGAATAAACTAGCTGTGAAACGTGGTGTTTTTCTCACTCTTTTGAGTTTATCTCCTGCTTACTAATTCCCTCTTTCAATCTTTCCTTGCAGTTTTGTATTATAGTGGGAAATCCCACTCAGTTACGATGTCTCTTTTCCAAGGTTTGTATAATTACACCTAAAACCTGTTACCGCTATTAAAAAGCCAGTACATGAAAGCCAGTGCTCTGGTGTTCCCTCCAGACTTCTTAAAGGGATAGTTCACCCAAAAGAATGATCATGTCATCATTTACTCAGCTTTGTTGTTCCAAAAAACTGAGTGATTTTATATCTGTAGAACATAAAAGAAAATATTTGGAAGAATGTTAACCAAACCAGTCTCCATTAAATTACATTTTTGTCCATACAATGGAAATCAATGGGAAAGAAACGGTTTGGTTACCAACATGTTTCAACATATGTTCCTAATGTTCACAAAGCTCAGAAAACGAAAAATGTAAAAACACCCGAAAACTTCATTCAGGCCAGGTGAACAGGATCTCAGTCAACTCTCCATCTAAACAGTTTACATTTCCCTGTCCTCACCTACTGTATTTGTTGACGTTTTTAGGCCATTTCGAAGCAAGACATCTGCGTTAAAGAGCAGAGGGAGAAACACCTGCAAACCCAATCCATCTGGAGCAGCTCTGCCATTGAAACTATAGAAACTTTGACCCCTGCATAACCCCGTCTTTGGGTTTGTTTTATTGGCACAGAGGCATATGAGGGTACTTCAGGCAAATAAGGGGCAATAGTCCCAAGAGAGAGGAAACCCTGCAGCATTCAATAAGCCATTTAATCGAGTGGAGAGCAGACATCGATACAGGTAAAACCCAGCAGGATACTCAGCAGGAAAACAGACAGGGGGAGAGGACTCAGTATGTTTCTCACAGGCAACAGACAACTACGCTCAACACCGCAATAGAGCACAGCTGTGTTTTATAAAGGACGAACATAGCATTAACATAACATTTTGTGTCCGGCTTTATTAGCTTTACTTTTAAAACAGGCTGTCAGTGATGTCATGAAGAATATATAAGTTTATGTCTTTAAAGTGTGAGATTTCAAAAACTAATGTTAAAGGTAAAAAGTGCAGACATGTTCCATTTGTAAGATTTATAGCTGTAAATAAGAAAATTAAAATATTATGCACCACTCAGCTAACAGATTCAATCTTACTCCTTATAAACTACAGTATCAATACCAAATATTAAATATTATATAGGGTATTATTAATTGGAATTTAGATTTAAAGGTCCTCTAAGTTTAATTGCTGGCCAGACAAATTAAAGAAGCAGTTCTAAAAATGACTGAAATTATCGTAAGCATACATACAGTATATTGCTGAGACATTTACACTTCCTTATTGTTACCATATCTCCAGTTCATTAAAACAAACATAATGTAACTAAATCAGCGCAAACAAATTAAACATGTAACGTACATTAAAACAAAAGTTCATCAATTACTCTGTGACCTACTACTCCCAGACAACAAGACTGTGGTCTGCTTTGTCTCAGTGTCTGTGTCATAAATCCCCATGTAGGTGGGGAACTGATTCTCCGCTTGACCTGTTCTTAGCCGCGGAACTCAGCCGTCAATCAACGTAAAAAGCTTTCCAACTGGGAATAAGGAGCACCCTCAGATTTAGAGCACTCTTCCGTAACTCTCTGCACTCACAGCCACAAAGAGAGAGAGAGAGAGAGAGAGAGCGGGAGGGAAAACTAGCAAGGTACATGTTATTTTAATTACTGTGCTGTTTACCACCTTATTCCGGTTCCCTAAGGGAAGCTCTACCCAGGCTTTGTGGTTCTTCGCTTTCATTATTTTGATTGACATGACTTACCAGGGACATTGCATTTGCAAGGTTTCAGGTTCCTCTCAACTTTAAGTGTTTTTGTTACAAATCAGTAACAGCTGGGAATCAGTCATTTATCCGTTATCTATAAATGTAACTATTAAATATTAATTTATTATTAAAATAAAATGAATAACATATTCATTAGTACCTATTTATTAATGTAAATAATTTGATTACACTTTTTTTTTCAAAAATAAGTCAGAAATCATACATTTCAAGAAGCATTTAAAAATATGTTCATGCTCGTTGTTTATTAAATTAAGTGTTGTCTGCTGCTTTTACCCCGTCTTAGTCTAATGTTAAGAAAATCAGTTGCTGCCGAAAATGAAAAGTTTCAACCTGACTTCGTCTGGTGCTGTTAAACCTTTGCTGTCACCATCTGTTGTGCACACCTTTGACAGCGCACCACTTTTTTTTCATTAGGGCCCTCTCCATGCTGAAGTAGGGAACAACATTGCCACCTAGAGGATCATCCAAGCCAGCATCCAGCATTTCGGGCCACATTCACACAACCCCTGCAACCCTCACAAACATTTTGCCTCAGTATCCTGAGCCACATTTGAAAAATAACATCATTGCAGCCCCTCCCCGAAATAAAACACATTCAATGCTACTGTCACATCAGCAAGACCTCGCATCGGCTGCATCCCTGGACCAAACTATTGCATTGCTCCTAGAGTTGGCTGCAGTGTACAGCATTTATAATGGTTCACTGAGCAGTAACCATGAACATTCAGAACTATATCTCCCCATGCAAGATCCAGAGGATCAGAGACCAGAAGACTGCATGCATGCACAAGGGCATATAGAGGAAAAGAGGGAGGAAAACAAGACATTGGTATTGCCACTGGTTAAACTACACCAAATCAGAGTCTTTTTCCGCCAGCCATTCGATCCACTTGTTGTTAAAACAAATTAGGCAGATTAAAAAAAGCACATCCTACCTGAATAGATCGGAGCAAGCCGATATATATCAGAAAGCCGGCTGTTCACAGGTTCATATGGAGAATCCTCAAGTAATTCATTCCCTGCAATATTAACAAATGACATGTGACTAAATACCAATAATTAAATTCTACATCAATTATGAAATCTTAAGCACATCATTTGTGTCATTATTAAATGAGAGAGTCAAACTATAAAGCAGTAGAATCTCCTTTGTGTTATTTTGTATTTGGGTCATTGATTCATGGGACTGGTTTACAAATCCGAAGCCAGTTTCTGGTTGATTAGCTATACTGGTCAGTTGAGCCCCCTCCGGCATACACACACACATACACTAACATAAAGCATCGGATGACCTCACACTCCATAAACTTTAATGGGCACACTTCTAAGAGGCATTTGAAGACTTTACAGTGACCCTATCTGATAACAGAATCCAGAAAAGCAACTTCCTTAGCTTAGTGTTATTGGTTGCCAAGTTTTAAAAATAAGCAGTGTCATATATAACTTTATACTGTAATTTGAGGCTAAGTATTGTCAGCTTCAGTGCACTAGGAGAAGGCGGGTCCGCGCACCCTGTAAATGCTGATAGATCCCCCAGTAGATGCGCAGGCAGTTCTTTTCTTTCTTCATGCCTCTTTTACAGCGGCAGTTATACAAAGGGCTCTGCTTTAACGCGTCCAACGCAAGCCGGCATTCATCCTTCGCCTCGACTCCAGTCACCATACTGAAGTTGGTCTCCCTCCCCGCCACGCACTGCCTCATAGTTCGATACTTTGTGCTGCATCCCGGCTCCTTCAAACACAGCTCGTTCGCCTTCACACAGTCCAGCCGGTTTGAGCTAGTAAAGTAAGACTCCTCGGCAGATAACAGCACATCTATGGAGGACGACAATAGAAATAATCATATCACGGATATGAAGGGCGTTTTATTGACATGCTCCAACAAACTAGGCTGTTCCAAAAGACGTAAATAATAATAATAATACTTGTAATGATAATAAACTTACTCATAAATTAAAATTTCATTAATATTATTTATTTTTGTTCTTTTAAATGCTTTTGTGTAACATTTCTCGAGTTGATTTTGTTTAAGATTACAAGGATTTAATCAACTTAAGGTGCTTTAGAGATTAAAATATTAACACAAGAAGATTTAAGCAGACTTAAATGGAAAGTAAAACAGGGCTGATCCTCAAAAGCAAAAATATGCCCTAGTTATGAGACAGTTGTAACATCATATACAGATTCAAAAAGACTATAATATGAAAAACTCTTTCTGATGATTTTGTGATGACGTCTTTAATTTAATTTTGAATGAAACACTGCGTATCTGTGTACTAATCGATTGCTGTATCATTTACTAATCAAACACTGAATATGTAATATCGCATTCAAACTCACCCAACAGCGGTAAAACGATGTAAATCGCGGCGAAAATCATTGCGCTTTTTATCCGTGGGTAAGTTCGTTCAAACGCGCAATTTATTGTTTTGACGATGAAAAGAATAATCCTTTCTCGTTCAGGTCCATTGAAACATCGTTGTTCACAATGTACATCCAGAGAATATAAGAAAAATGTTCCGTAACCTGGTCCAAAGCTGTCACTAACTGAAATGGAATGGTTTCTTGAATTAAGACTCACAGACAACGTAACAAACAGAAAATGAGTCGCAGGGCAGCAGAATAAAACTCCAGCTCTCAAGATATGCTCGTGCGACTGAGCGCGCGACAGCACTGTGGCATTCAGTTGCGCTGTAACCCAAACCAAAAACCACACGCGACTCTCAGTGCACGCTCAGCGCTTCTGCGTGCAGCACGGGCAACAGGAAGAAAAGACATCCAGTTTGCCCCTCCAAAACTTATTATCGTGTTTATCGCTCTCTGTTATTGTGTAACTATGTATGGGGTTGTGCAAGTTTCTTGTTTTCTATTTCTCGTTAGTTGGTGAGTGTAAGAAATCGCACTGCCTACGCTGAAAGCGTATGTGATTGCCTGACCTGTAGATAGAGGTTGGACTGGTCTGAATTGTATTATAGCCTAGCTATGAGAAGATCAGTCTGGTGTGGCACTGGCACGTTGGTAATCCGTGAAATCAAGTAGGCTGAATGATTTACACGTATTGTTCCGCGTATCAAAGTCTAAATAGGCTATCCAAAAACATGTAAATACTACGAAACTGCGAATTCAAATATAGTTTTCTCATTAAATAAAAATAGGCTAAATTGCCTATACTAAATAAATATTGCTGTTTTATTTAAGAACATTAAAATGATTATCTTTCCATGAAACAGTTCAAATGTTTTTTTTTTCTGTTTTTTTTTTTTCAAAATGACAGTATTTGAATAGTTAGTATAGTATGTCAAGTATAGTAGTCTTTTATTCACAAATAAAGTTTTGCTGCGATCTCGTTCACAGTGGTTTATTGCTTATTAAAAGACTGATGAAGGTCGCCATCTGTTGGTACGTATGTGCATCTTACTAACGACTAGACCAGTGGTTCTCAACCTAAGCAACTGGTTGCTATGATAAGGCTATGATATTTATTCTTATACCTCTCCAGAGAAGGTGCCTGTTTTTGTACCTTTTAATAAACACACATCAGGCTCATTAGCCTAAAATAAAAAATAAATAAAAAAACAACAGCAATAACAATTACTTAAAATAAATGCTCACTGAAAAGTTCCTGATTTTTCTCCAAATATGTAATATGTGTTAATCGACATAGTATTTTTTTTAGTATTTAATTCTAATTTTAATATTAATGAATTATAATGAATATTATGATTTTTTTTTTCAGCTTATCCTTGTGTTGAGGACACAGGCTGGTCATTTACATATACTTTTTATGTCCTATTTATGCTTTTTACAGTTTAATGGCTTTAACTATGGTTAAACGCAAATCCATTTCTCCAATCAATGAAACTAATTATTATTCTTATATCCATAGTTAATTAAGAATCAATTACTCTACAAATCTATTGACAAGTGTTCAATCAAGAGTCATGCTTCTTGTGGTTTAAATGCTTTTCTCAATTAACCTGAGTTCATTCTATTCTAATAACTGTAAGTGGAGAACTGGGTTTCTACAGGCCATCGGTGACCAGATCATTTGAAATATTCTCCTCACCTCATCGCTCTCTCTCTCTCTCTCTTTCTCTCTCTCTCTCTCTCACACACTCTCAATGGGAATTATCTGAATAGTAATAACTAAATCGATTTGGCTCCAACTCTAAGATTTAAGGTGGGCTGGACAGTTGGTGGGTGTTGGATGGTTTCTTGGATGGGCCAAGGCCTGATTTGCTCTGTATCATACAAATTAAACTGTTCTGATTTAAGGGTTTGATTGTTAAGGAAAAAGTCTGAAAAACACAAAATTCATTTTGCAAATGAATGTCAAAACTACATAGTCACCATCATATAAACTAGAACACTTTAATGCGTTTCATGGCACCAAATCAAGATCATTCTTTCCAGCAGTGTCTGGGAAACTGGAGAAAGTAAAGAAGGATGTGACACATACTGCTGGACCAAATGGCACCAATAAAAGTTATTGATTGCTGACTGTGCTTACAAACGCCAAACAATAGGGAGACTGACAGTTTAAATTGCACTTCAAAGTAGGCTGGTGATGAATGAAACTGTTAGTTTAGGACGCAAAATGACTGAGCTATCTCATGGGCTTACATGTACATTTCACAGGTGGTGTGTCTAGGTAAGTCTACACCTCTGCCAGAGGAATTTCAGTGGGTAGGGTACTGCAAGGCTATTTATCAGACGGTTTGGCAAAGTCTTTTTATGTGCAGTTGATAAACAAATTTTGGAAGGAGCACAGATGCATGATTAGCCGCGGTTCAAACCGTTTTTCTTAATCGATCTAATTTCATCTCGTCCAATCAAATCCATAAGCCTTCCCCCTAAATAAGCCTGGTTACTTCCCTTACGCATCTCGTTACGCATCCCTCCTCAACCCCTTCTCCGCCTCTTTTCCACGTCTTCCTACCCGGGGGCGAGCGGAGTTCGAGCCGGACGCCGAGCTCAGCCCTCACTTGAGTTCAATCAACTAGGGCTCTGTGTTCGCCGACCTCCCGGCTCGCTCCCTGGACCGCACGCCGAATATGCTTTAATTGTTTATCATAAGGAAGCGCTTTAATAAATGTGACCCTTGACCTCAGAACCAGTCAAAAGTTTCAATTTCTTTAAATATCATCTGAAAGCTCAATAAACCTTTCCATTGGTGTGTGGTTTGTTAGGACAATATTGGCTGAGATACAACTATTTAAATATCTGGGTTTTGAGGGCGCAAAAAGCCTAAGTACTGAGAAAATCACCTTTAAAGTTGTCCAAATTAATTTCTTAGTATTGCATACTAATCAAAAATTAAGTTTTAATATATTTACAGTTATATATTTATACATTTACAAAATATCTTAATGGAACAAAATATTTAATTAATATCCTTCAAATTTTTTTTTCATAGAAGAAAAAAATTATGTTATTGCTAATATGCCACAGCGTCTTAAGACTTGTTTTGTGGTCCAGGGTCACAAAAATGAAGTGTATCAAAGTCTCTGGTAATCTGTTGTCTTTGAGTGTATCCACCTTTTTTTTTGACGTAATTTTTGATGAAATTTTGTAGTTTTGTACATTGATTGAACATTTGTAAATTCTATGGGTCTACATTCCAGTCTCCTCCGCATCCAGGTATTTTAATTTGTACAAAACATAGACATATATATATGGTTCAAAACATCTAGTTTTGCCGCTTGATAATGTAATCTTAATTATAAACACACTGGTTTGTAGTGCAAACAATTTTACGGTTTACTCCACGTGGTGAGCGTGATGGTGAGTGTGATTTCACCAAGTACAAGATGTTCCTGGATCAACAACCAATTAGAATTTAAGGGATAATTTTTCTGAAAATATCTGTTTTGCGCTTATGATCAGGGTTAGGTTAGGTGTACACCCTCATTAATAAGCAGTCATTTCTCACAAATTTTAGGCATTAAATTGTCTTGGCAAAATCACAGTGACCTTTTTTGGCCATAGACATATAAATACCTAGACGCCTCCCATGAGCTGTGTTCTGACCTGAGGCACAAAGCAAAATTGTTGGGGTAAAAGGCAGTGACGTAAAAAAACGTAATTTCATTTAATGTACATTTTAATGACATTACATGTATATATTACAGTTATACTAGCCTACATTAATGTTACAATTGTTAACAAACAAAATCAACCAAACTAACAGGAGTGTGAGCTGACTGGATGCAGAGTTATTTCTAAGTCCATGCATATCACAAACCACTGAAATCGGCTGATAAATGTAAACATTATCGAAAAAAACGCAGCTCCTCCTATCACCGACATTTGTTTTTAAAGCAGTCTTTTCCGGAGAAAGATGGCGGGCGCGTTGACGTATCGCAGCAACGGCTCAAAGTGACCAATGAGGCGTCTAGGTATTTATACGTCAATGGTTTTAGCACACAGGTGACGAGATTGCGCACCGCGTGAAAATAACGTCTACGTTTAGTTTGAAGGGCTTTCTCTCGCGAAACACTACAACCTAAACTTTTCTCTTTGCCCCTCACTATCATTGTTATAATAATAAAAATGAGTCTAGACACTCTTTTTGAGCAAATTTTATTGACAGAACAGCAGGTGTCAGAAAATATCAAGCAACTTCATGAAGGTAACACGAGATCAGTTAAGTCAGTTAACGGTTAATTTGAGACGAGTTCGCGAATGTATACTGTGAAAGAAACACCACATTATGTTATTTATGAATTTATTTATTTTACAAAACTGTAGCGTCGTTTTGCTTTTTCAGTTAAAGCTGCTATCAAGAGTGTACAGGACAAAATAAACTGCTCACGTGAAAAACTGGAGGAAGCACATCATGAACTGGATGAGAAGGTATGGTCGGTTACCCAGTGTTTAAAAAGAGACACATAATGGCAGATTAGAAAAGATTAATTTCCCTTTTCAGTTTTGTTAAGTGTTATGTGAACGTATATATGCCTGCCTCAGATAGAAATATTGCCAGATAGCAAAGGATGTGCACTGTCATTCATCTTAAAGTTTATCTGTGTAGAAAGCTGATATGCAGTATTAATATCCTTTGGCGCTTTGAAAAGGCATTCCGTTTCATGATTAAAACACTTCATCTAATGGACAGGATACATTAAAATGGAGTGGATCAATCCAAAGCGGCACTGCAAAATCAATCTCGTTTCTTTCAGATTACATTAGTATTATTGTTGAAAAACCTTTAAAAATACAATTAACCTTGCAAACATACGGTATACAGTTTGTTTGATACCAGTGTCAGACATAGTAAGTCAATGAGCAATTGAATCATCTGTTTAAAAAGGTTATTGCATGAATATTGAGGTCAATACAGACGGACTATAGGATTTTGAATGCAAATAATTCCAGATGTTTCTTATTCACATTAACTGATCATGATGCAGTGAAGATTCATATTTGTATAAAATATATGTGCAGCATTTTCAAAATTCATCTATTATGCATTGTGGCAAGTTTAAAACCTTGAATGACCCCAGAGATAGTGAATGTCACGAAAGACGTGTCTAATTTTCTGCATAATATGTTTGGTCAGACCAAACACACCGTGTAATTATAAGACGTAATTTGCTTGCATTCTTTGAAGCCAGGTAGAGAATAATTACCTGAAGGATTCTTGATGTCTTTCACACTTGACTGAGCTGGTAAAAGGAGAGATGCAGAGACTTGAATTCAAAAGGCAATGCTATGCCAATTACAAAATGACCTACAAACAAAATGACATAAGCTTACCTTAACAAACAGCACTGAAGCAAGCCACTGATCCGGCAGATAAGCAACATGCTGTGCTGCCGCAATGTCTTTGTGCAGCCAGTTAGTAAACGTCATTGCGAGTGCAAAGTTTATTTTGTGAGATGCTTTATTTGGAGATCATCAGACACAATACACCGATCAAATTCATGATTAATTTGTAATCATAGGCTCAGCTCCTGGTTGAGACCAAACTGCAGTTTGTATTGATGACAAAGCGACAAGATCAACTGGAAAGGCAGAAAGAGGAACTCCTTGGACTGCAGAGAGATCTCAAAGAAAACCTGGTACATGCAACCTTCCACAAGGGAGTTATATTCCTTCTTTTTGGAAAGATCATCTCTTTATTACGCACTCCATTAAAAACAAAGATGTCAAGCCTGAAACATTATTATTATTATTATTATTATTATTATGAAAATAGTCACCATCATGTGGACTGATAAAGTTTTCAGACCTAGCATTATCCCTCATTCATTACAATGCACATGCTGAAGTGTTAAAATATGCTTTTGTACTATTTGTAATTTGCATAATAGCCTTTCCATTATTGTTAAATTCAGGACAGACTGAAAAGAGAATCCCGTGAAGAAAGAGAGACATTCTTGAAGGACATGATAACTTTCAACAATGAATTCAACCTAATTAGCAACAGCAATGCTGTTTTTCACACCCAAACCTTATCTAAAACCCAGAGCTTGGAGCTGGAGGCTGAAACACTACACACAGGTGAAAGTTTATTTGTTTAACTGTACTACAAACAAACTACTGTACATTAGACCTGATCTAAATGAATCCAGGGAATGGATACTTTACAGTCACTTCTGTGTAAGTTAATTCAGGCTTAACTATTAAACTCAATTTAATGCATTCTTTTTGCTGAATAAAGTCAATGTTTAAGTAAAATGTAATATTTTATATGTTGACTTTCTGAAAATGCATGGTTGTTTCTCAGGTTTGGATAAAAAAAAAAAAAAAACCTCTGAAGGTATAATGTGGTATGACAAGGTGAAAACAAAGCTTTATATTCAGAAGGCATCTGCAAAGTTATCATTGAAGTGGTGCTTGTTCTTCAAAAGACTGTTTGTTGTAGCTCTAACCACCTGCCTGCAGGTTACTTAAGTTGTCACCTTTGCTGTTCCTCAGAGATGGACTTGCTGAAGCAAAAGAACGCTTTGCTAAGCTCCATGGAGGCAGAGAAGAGATCACTACAAGCTGAGTTCCAGGATATACAATCACAGCTTACAGGTAAAACAGGGATCTGCTCGCTTAAGAACCTCTACTGACAAAGTTTAGAAATAGCCATGTGTCAAAATAGGCCTCTCATCCCTTTATTTTGGTGTTTGTCTGCAGATACAGAGAGAGATTTGAAGGAAGCAGTGGCTCTGACAGAGAGTTTGAAGACAGAGAGGCTCCTGGTCCGTCAGAAACCCTTGACAGACAGCACCTGTATTAGGCAAGAAAGTTATCACCTATCGTAATGTTAGTGTGATAGCATGATCCATGAGGAGCGTGAGTAAAGACTGCTGAATTTCCCTTCTCCATCTCTCCATCTTCCTCCTCCTGTCACTTCACCATGTGTAAATAATACAGCATTAGGTCCATTCTATTAATTAAGTCTTTGATGCGTTTGCTTACTATGTCCGGTCCAGAGTTAGATAAACACAAATCCTTTAGATCAGCGCCCCACTAGGAAGTGATGATGGAAAGGGGATCGATAGATGGCCGGTCCCAGGAAGAAAGTTCTTCCACTGGGGTGTGTAAATCATACGTGGGGGTAGTGTGTGAGGCATAGCACAAATCTTCCTCATTAATAGGACAGGCTGTATAAGCTCACAGGATGTGCTGAGGATGAGGCTTTTGGGACAGCGCTGCTAAGCTCAGGATGTGTTCATTCCTCTCCTATGTAGCCATGAATCACACTAAATACATGCCCCCATTGAGCATAGGGCAGTTTTCCCCTCTATTGATCATCTGCCATTGAACACATGTCAGTTGAAATTAACAGTGTCTATGTAAGTGGAAGTTATGAGAGAAACTCCGTATCCCAGACTTTACTACATGGGAAGGTATTAGTGATTTATTTTGATAATGTGAATATGTTTAGTTTTAAATGTTTTATGACTCTGAAACCAGACCTCCGAGTTGATTTCCAGTAGTATATTTAGTGAGATTCTTCACAGGTCACACCAATTAAGTAAAAAAAATAAATAAATAAAATTCAGAGTTCAGAGAGTATGCAATGAGTTCAAATGTATGCAATATAAGGTAACACATTATAATAAGGTTTATTAGTTAACTACTATAGTGGGCATGTACTAAGAATTAACAATACGTCTACAACATTTATTAATCTTAGTTCTTGTTAATTTCCGTATTTACTAATGCATAATTAAATTAGTTTAGGCACTGTGAACTACCATGAACTAACAATGAACAACTGTATTTTTATTAACTAATATTAACAAAGATTAAAATATAGCAATGTTATTTAATACATGAACTAATGTTACAAAATGACACCTTATTGTAAAGTCTTACCCAAAATAACTGTGCCAAACTGTATAAGTAAATGCTAAAATCACTTTTAAAATATGCATTCAAACAAGACTTATTTTATGTTGATTTGCTTTAATTGTTTACATCTTGTAAACCCATGAGGATGGAACAAGAATCATCTCATTTCAGTACTTTTTCCGAAGCAATTTTTAATTCTAAAGTAGCTCATTTAATTATGTCTTTATATGAGAAGTTAAACATTGGCACAGTATATATATTAGGATTGAATTAGTCCCTCATGTCATTTCTTTACTATAAAGACAAAACTGTGGATTTCTAAGGCTGTGGTGTGTATGACATACAGTACAGTGTGGCTATAATTTAGCCTTGAGGCGTTTTTTTACTCGTGAAGTTGTAGTTGTAACCTGATAAAGGAAGAGCGTTTACCATCCATGTCATTTTTGTGATTATATTCCTTACTCTGTGAATATGTGCTTATTTAATGTCTGCTTTTCTTGTAGTATGCTAAGGATATTATTGTACACGCTTTTGAAAAGACACCCCTCAGGCTCGGCAGAAAATATGTGCAAATTTCCTGAAATCGAATATGAATTGATGTATGAATATAGGAATCATTATTGATCTATCTGTCTGTCTCCAAAAAACTAGTATTTATACTGATATTACCTTGCAAATAAACAAATACATATTAAATAGCTTCCAGAAAGTACATATATTAGAGTAATAGTTCTCTGCTCAACACAATCAAAGAAAAGCACAAAAAACAATGATTGTGTGATGTTTTAAATTGCAATTTCACATCGTTCAGTACGTATATATTTCTCTATTCTTTTAGTTCTAATAATAATATGAAGTGTAAACTTGGATGATTTGAACAAGATTTTTTAAAATGATGATTTTAAAAGACATGATGAGCGAACGTGTCATTTTAAGCTGGTATCATTGTACTTGGAGCCTCATGATGGGTTAACCATGGCCAATTCTACTGCATGTGTCTGTGTGTGCCATTCAGACTCAAGAAAGAGCTGGAGTTATATAAAGAAGAAGAGCTTGAGCTTCTGCGAGAGACCATCAGCTCTGAGATTCGCTCTCTGCAACTGGTAACAATGTGCTTTATAAACGCCATGTAATTAAAAATGGTCTTTCTCGCTGACACTGCAACTTACACCCAGCTAAGGCATGAAGGGAGTATTTTAAGCACTTTAGACCTGAAAAATGGAACATGCTATAGGAATGTGTTTTGTGTCATACAGTGAAGAGAACTTTTTTCTTTGCAGAAACTATCACAGAAGGGCATTTTGTGTTAATAGTGCTTCAGTGAGACGTCAGCATGCAGCAGCAAACCCTCTGTGTTTTGTAGGCTTATATAACTTTGTTTTTTCCTTAAAATGATTTAATGGTCGTAGACTTCATGTACAATTTAAACAATACTGTAACAAATATAGTTTAGCTTATTTATGCTGTTTTAAAAGGTTACCTAAACTAGCTCATTCTAGAGTATAAATGTTCTTGTCATTATCTCAGGCAAGGCACAGATTCTGTGTTATACTGTACATTCATGTTGCAGTTTTATCTAAAATGCGGATAACACTGACATCTAGTGGTTCTGTTGCTACAATACAATCCAAAGAAAACAATGGACTTCGCTTTCATCTATGCTTGCAAATAGATTAAATTGTGTTCATGTAATTCTCAAAAAATAGGCTGCTGCTTTGTTATTAAATATGTCATTAAACATTTTGGACAGAAATGGAAATGAACTATTTTGGCTTTATAAAGAAAATCACACTTGATTTCTCAGCATGGTGGAAATCTAAATCAATCTAGCAATTGTGTTTAAAATGAACAGGGACCGATTCATTGACCTCAGGCTGCGATTGGGAAGATTGGATGACTGGTGCACATCTGCTATTAAGCTGATCTGTCTGATTCTCGTCTCCTCCTTAGACCCCAATGGGAAGATTACTCCAGCCACGGAAATTAAATCCTCTGAAGCCCTCTTAGTAATAGGGTGCTTTATTTTTCCATTGTCTTGAGCATATTTAATTGTATACTGTAAAATTGCTTAGAGGAACATGACTAATGTCTAAAGATTTTATAAATCTCCCCCCAGCAATTAGAACTGCTAATCTTAAAATCTTAATAAAGATAAATGAACCCAAGTAAATATACTATTCTTTGTAAACTAAGCTGCCCGTGCTGCTTGGCCCTTTATGTTTTACTCTTCTCATCTACTAGGGTATTTCTGTTCAGGGTCTTGTCATTTCTCCACTTATATGACACAGAATATCCACTATGTCACTTCTGAACAATTTTAGATGATCTTAAATCTTGTTTTAGCCACAGAAAAGGCCAAAAGACTTTACTGATAGTGTAATCCCTGCCGTAACCAACTCATTTTGGAAGATTTTTGTGATGCCCGCTGTTAGTTGTTCATCGCTTTTTATTTTCTGACAGTCTTGACCCTTGGGGAAGTAGGCAGAAGGCACTCCTGACACTGCAATGCCGGACGCTGTAGAGAGAATTTAATGGGGGATGTAAGGAAACACCTCATTCAGAACACCTTTGAATACATTACTATAGTATTTCGGGATGTTGATGAGATTTTTTCTAATATAGAGATTATTCCATAATATAGTCAAATTTAAATACATGTGCATGTGTGATGTTTTCAGAACGTACCTTCACATTTAGCCAGCCTGTTGCCCCCAATGAACTGTGTTGTCCACTTGTCTTGTGTGGCAGAACTGCATTCCTCAAACACCCTTGATCTTCTTATAAAACTGAAATCATAACCCTGTTTGCATGGGAAGATTAAAATAGCTTTACTTATACATTTTGATTTTCACCACCCTTTACATTAAATAGACTGGATAGCTTCTATCCAGTAGTCAATGTAAAAGTGATAAAAAACAGTTGCAAACATTTTACAAAAATGTATAAACTCTATGCAGAGTTTCAAATCAAGATACATTTATCAGACACACAAACGGACCCAAGAAAATAAGAAAAGTCTTGTTTTCTAAAGGGAGATCTATCAAAATGACTTTATGATTATAACAAGAACAAAGTTCTGCCAGTGCAGTCGCTAAAATAAAATTAGTTTAAAGGGAAAACAGAATTATTTTTCACCCCATTGGTAGATACTTATTCTTTTTTTTAACTATTTTGTTAATTTTCATAAGACTCCATAATTATTTTCATTTTCAACCTCCAGTAAACATATTTTGATTTAAGGATGTTTACTAAAGAAAGACCTTTGCAGTGCATGCAAAATTAAAGACTTCATGACTTAAAGAATTTAAGAATTTGACTTAAAGGTGTAGTGTGTAAATTTAGCGGCATCTAGTGGTTGAGATTGGGAAATTCCCTGCTCACTCCTACCATTAGAGAAGCTATGTGGCCGATACAGGATTATGTTGTTGTCTGAGACAGCAGAAATAGCCACAAATGAGGTTTCTTTACAAAGGTAAATTCATGAATTATATTTGCTCAATTTTTCAATAAATCGATATGTTATTTGCAAATATTATTGTTACTTGTTAATTATTGTATGTCAGTGTTGTATTCACATGAATAACATGCTCTGTTTGTCCTTAAAGTGTTGTACATACAGTATATGCGGTGTAATAGATATAAATAGCTCATTCTGAGTTAATAGTGTAAACATTGCTACATATGTTAAATTGCATTCCTGTCAATAGATTCTCCTAAATATTAAACAAATACACACACTGCACCTTTAAGACCTGCAGAAACCTCAAAGTCCTAACCGGCAACAATATCGGTTGAGGTTTAACTCAGGAATATAATCAATACTTAATAGTGGAAAGTTTATGCAAGACATGCATTATTAATTATTTTAAATTTAAATCCAAATTGTTTGTTTAAATCTCAATATAGACATTTTTTAAAATATTTTTTGTTATATGATCAAAATACAGCAAAAATAAAAGTTGCTATTATAGCAATGAGAATAATGTACAATATATACCGCATTGCACATAGGTTTACAGTAGGTCTTATTCTCCACAGATACACACAGCAGGCCCCCATCCTCTGGCACAGTTGGAGCTGGACAGTTTGCTGGCAGCAACCTTTGTAACTCTGTGAAGAGAGGATCTGTTCATTGCTTTATACATATATTATCTATATTTAATTTACTGTCTGTCAACTATATTTTTAAAGTAGTTGCACATGGTAAACATCTGTTACCTGGGAGCCGTGCTGTTTTTGCAACTAAAAACATTTTATGAGATGACTTAAAACATTAGTAACAATAAGTATATGCTAATAAGTAAAACATGGCATGATAATGGTATGATAGGGGCTCATTGAATTACCTTCACTTTGTTGCTTCCAGATAATATCAATCAGTGTTTGTAGTTGGTTAAACATTTTCGCCTTTTGGAATGCTGTCCATGTAGTACATATCGTTTCAAAACAATTTTTAATATCCTGAATAAAGAGAGAATAATATAAAAATCTCATTTTATTTTTATACGTACCTGCAATACTTAACAATAATTTTATTAAAACTACATTTTGTATGTAAAAAGATGGTTTGAGCATCTGATGTAGCTGTAGATAATGCTGTACCTCAAGCTGTTTGTCAATATGCTCATAAGTAAATTTAGAGGAGTCACAGGAAGAATTATTATTTCCATGAGCTGTAGTCAATAGAAATGCTGCAGAAAAATCACAAAGCCATCTCCATTAAAAATCTTTACAGAGATACAAGAATCAAAACATTCAAGATTAAGCGTGCATGATGTGAAATAATCTAAACAATGCTTACCAAAGAGCAAGCAAAGCTGCTTCCATGTTCTGCTCATTGTTGTAAATTTCATGTCATTAGTTCTGTTACAAAAGATACCTCTGAATTGTCCCTTTTGGGAAAATGTATTGCATCATAGGTTAATGTGCACCCATCTTGTTGACTAAATTACAACACACCTGTTGTGAAAAAAAGTAATTTTTCATGTTTTGAAAGAGTCTGTTAGACCCCCCATCTCCCCCCACATGCTAAATGTTTGCACAGCTAAGTATACTTCACAACTCTCTTGTTGTGTTTTTCAACTTCTGATTGCTTCGATTTTAAGATTTTGTTTTGCACTCCTGCATCTCTGTACGATATTTACTCACTCACTTTCAGTCAGAGTGGTTCTGGAGTTAACTGCTTTATCCCAACATTGACTTTGATACGTTCCTGCTCCTGTCACGCTACTACGTTCCCTTGACCGTAACCAGCTGTGCCAATATTTATTCCGTTCACCCAAACTGACATTGTTTACTTACCGCAAATTTGTTCCAAACCTGTATAGTTTTTTCTCCTGCTAAACTCGAAAGAAGCTATTTGAAAGAATGTGGCTTACCAAACAGTTGTTAGTCCCCACTGACTTACATGTTATGGAACAGAAAATACTATAAAAGTTCATTTGAACCAGAAACGTTATAAATGCTGTTTTTTTAAACGTTCCATTCATTAAAGAATCTGGGAAAATATGAGTCATGTGACTTTGTCAGCTGCAGTACTGGCTGCTAAAAATTTATCTTTGTCATTAAAGGAATAAATTACATTTTTAAACATACTGATATATAATAATTAAAAAATTTTTCAAATTATTTTTAATTCTAATGCACAGTATTACTGTTTTTTTAATCGCATAAATGAATGCACATAAATGCGCAAGCATAAGATTTATTTTAGAATGTTACAAAAAACCTCAAACCTTCAGTTTAACTTAAAAAAGTATTAGAAAACACATTTCTTACAAAGAAATATGTCCCAGTAGTGATTATTTACATGTACTAAATCTTAATTTAATTTTTAGATCTTATTTTCTCCATTTGCTAATCTCTTCTGTATATTTATTTTTTATTATTAATTGCAAGTTCACCTTAAAATGTGTGTTTGAGGCTGTGAAAGCATGTAAGACCATTGTCAAACAAATTCACTAGGGGGAGCACTGTTTTTGGGCTAATGAATATTCACTCTGCAGGAGTACCTAAACATTAAATCATGCCTCAAAGGACTTCTCGCTCAAACAAATTAAATCATAATAATTACTTTCTCCTCTAATTGCTCATTTGTTTAATTTGAGGATTAATTACTGCAGTACACAGCGATGACAAAGGCTTTAAGTAAACTCATTTTATTTGATTGTAGAGTCTTTAGTTCCTTGTGTCTTTGAGGGCGAATACAGTTTTAATGAGAGCTCTCCTGTTATGGCTTAAGAGGTTTGGAAGTGATGATTGTACGGCTGTGATGTCCTAACCTTTTCTTTAAGTATCTCCACACAAAAGCAGCTTAAGCACAGCTTTACATTATTAAACATTTAATGCCTAGCAAGTGGCCTGCCAGATAAAAAAATTGGCCCTTTTCTGTTGTTTGTGGGATTATATGCACGTCCCATTGGTCATAACATTTGTTGAACAGTTAAGGCTGTTTACTTTAGTCTACTTTTTTATCAGTCGAATAATTGTTGTTGTGTTCATTTTACATTTTAGTAATGACTTTTAAACTAAAGGATTTATGTCTTACAATAAAAGAGAAAATTAAAACGTAGATGATTAAATTTGAGAACTTGGCAAAGATAATTTTTTCCCCAATTTTAATTACTGAGCATAAATCATATTTAGTTTTTAAAATTTATTTTCAGTCTAAGGCAATTAACTGCATGAGCCTGGCAGTGGGACAAATGCAAATTCTTTTCATCAGTTGTTAGGACAACTGCTGCCTAAAACACTTTTTACACAAATTAGCAGATAATGTTTTTGAAACGATGTTATATCAGTGTGCTTGGGTGGTTTTGTATGACTATCATTTCAGTGGCTTCTTTAGATTAAATGGAAGTTGGTAATACAAAGAAATCACTTGTGAGAAAGACGAGTGCTCAGGCACTTTAGGAATCATACAACATGTTCTCTCTGCGCGTCTGGGACCTTTGCCAACACACGGTCACATCTGAAACCATGGTGGTTTACTCACTAAAAGAGATTGCTAATGCTAATAGGTGTCCAAAGGTTGTTTTGTTTTTTTTGTGATTTATTATCAAAAAAGAAAAAAAAAGTAAAAATCTGTTTTGCAACACAAATGGGCTCTTAACTTTTAAATATTTATAATAAAATATAGTGTAACAGTAGATACTTTTCCATCACATCTTGTCACATATAGGCATTTTTGTATTATTTATTTATTTATTTTTGGCAGTTTTGCAGTACAAGTAATTTCATATTTTCTAAGTTTTAAAAATAAAGACAAAATGTATAACAGAGGAGTTTTGCTGTATAGTAATATCATCCATATGACGTTCTACCCTTAAATTATAGTTTTAATTACACTCTTTAAACACAGCTGTAAATAGGACAATTTGAATAAATTATAACAGCTCATAAAAGTGTCCAAATGGAGGGAGATGCATATTAGATCCTCTCTTCTTCTTATGCCATAAGTAAGCACTTGACCTGTTGTGACAGAGCACTGCTCTGATCTTTTCTTATTCTCTTTTGTGAGAAGTACATTCTAGACAGATAGATTCATAGCTAATGGCTGTTTCCCCCCATTCTTTTTCAAACCATTTTTGTTGACACCCGTGTATGTGTGTGTGTATACAGTATATATGTGTGTGTGTGTATATTAATTTACAGAGTTCCACTATTTTAATATCGATAATATCGTTTGTTGTTTATCTACCCTGACTAATTGTGATGTTCAAGATGTATAGAGGAACAGGTTATATTTTGCATGTGGGACTGAGAGTTAGAAGGGTTCAGGAATTATAGACTTACTGTGGATTGAAGGGAGGAAGTAAAATGAATAAGAAATTGTACAGAGGGTTGGATTGGCAGCAAGAAAACATGGTTTTGGAGTAAGTATAGAGAGAATGTGCACTTATTGCGTTTTCTAAGATACAAAACAGTGGGAGCTGTCATGGTAATATGTTTAATGTTTCATGTTCGCTTATGTGTGTAGAGAAAAGTAGAAAAGAGGTGAAAGTTGACACTTTAAAGGGAGTATAAGGAACGAGGGATTGGTTAATAGCATGCCTTAAGCAGTATACTCAGAGGAGAACTTTGTGTAGCTGGGAATTTGGCATGGACCGAATGTTGGCCAATCCTTGTTACAGAGGGTCCCAGGCAGTAATCTATCCAATACACCCCACAGCTGGAAACCTTCTCTGATGTATGCTTGGATAGAGGAGCTCAAGGGCAAATTCTGATGCAAGGCCTCCACAAGGGCCACAGTATTTATAGACTTGGCATAGAACAGAAGGAATGAGGGTTCGTGATGCCTCAACACAGACTAGCTTACTCATGGGAAAGGATAAAGAAAGACAGTGAGGAGTTTTTATATTTTATTTTCACTCTTCTCACCCTTCAGTCAAAGAGCAACTCCATGTTTTCAGACCTTGAGCTTAGTCTTTAAACATTTGAAATGAAATAGGAACTGTTGTTCTGTGTTGAGCTTCCAGAATTCAGGCATGATTGACATTTTGAAATATAACAATGTACATGAAGGCAGAACAATAAATATTACTTTAACTTTTCCTTCTTCTAAATGCAACTGGATAGCTTTGCAGCACAGTTTGGTCAGATACTAGAAACTTTGAGTTTATGGAGTAGCCTGTTTAATGTTTGCACTGGTTGCAATGGGAATTGTAGAAGAAGTTGTAAATATGACAACATACAGTACAAAATAAGCTGTCATTCATCGATTCATGTTAGAATTTAATTAGAATCTGAAATGAAAGAAGAGGGCTAGGACAATTTTTCTGGGATTAACTTATGAGTCAAGTCCACCCTTGGGCATTCTAAGCATCTCATATTTTCTGCCTACTGAGTGGTGCAAAGCCATAAAAAAAACAGGAAAACGGCTATGTCACAGCTGCTTTGGCTCAAAGTGGGGAACATGACAGAAAAGAGAAAAAAATATGCTGCTGGCATTTCAACACCAGAACACCTTAGCCAATGGCTGGTTAAGCAGCCTCCCCTAGTGCTTTCTTAATTCTAAATGTCACCGGTGTCCTTGATGCATTTACACCCTTTCCTTTAGAAATGCCGTTGCTTTGGGTTATGGCTTCATTGGCTGCTCATTTCATGTCACATCATAATTTTTTGTCCTACTAACTCTTTTTAGCTTTGAGGTTTTAGTTTGGTATGCTGTACAACATAATTGAAAATCAGTATTCATTACCACCTACCATTGAAAAAAATATTTAAAATAATAATCTAGTAGTAATCTAATGTTGTGAAATGTTTTTACATTTTAAAAGTATGTTAATATATTGTAATGTATTTTAAAATGTAATTGTATTTATGTGTTGGAATTTGGCAGTGTTGAATTTTCAGCAGCCCTTACTCTAACCTTTAGTCACATAGGCTCTTTCGGTTTAAGTTTAGTTTAAAATGTTTACACATCACATTTTGTCATGTATACATTTTATTCTTGTTGCCAATTTTGTAGTTTTTTTGTTGGCATACAATTAATTGAATATTTAATATGTTTTCTAAGATGAAGTTTTGCTGTTGACAACTCTTTCTATTTCTGTTTGCTGATTTTAATTGATACACATCAAAACCATAGTCATCTGAACTGTCAGATAAAGATAGATACCATATATCTGTCAGGTTAGTGTTTTGTTTTTTTTCTTTTTCTTTTTTTCCAGAAAATAGCAAAATATGTTGGCAGACATACAGTGCCTTATGCCATGTGTTAATGTTAAGTTACATAATTTATAGTTCGTTCAATCTCTGGATACTTAAAGACTAAGTCATGAAAACATCATTTTTGAAGGCAAGTCTGTGTTAAATGCAAATGTGACTTGAAAGCCAGAAACTGAGTTAATGCATGCACATTATAGCAGATGTAATCCCTTATCCCAGCATAGCGTCATCCATATAGACATATGCAGACCTCGCTACACCGCCTAAAGAGCCCTGTGTAATTGAGCTTGCTTAGTGACCCAGTTCAATATACCCAAAGACTATATTTTCGTCTAGTTACTTCATAATTTTTTATTTTTTTTAATTGAAAAGGCTGGGGTTTTCTCTCCAGTGGTGCAATCAAGTTAAATGAACACTATCATTAATACAATTTTTTTTATATGTAAGTTTCAAATTCGTCTTATTCTCTGAAGGTTTGCAAAACTATATAAATTACTATTCACTAGGAACTAAGATATGAGACTCTCAATGGCTAATGCAATTGTACTCAATCAAAAATGTTGGTAACCAGAGAGTTATGGTGCCTGTCACGTCCCCAGGCGTTCCAGGGCTGTGTCTACGTGTTCTGTGTTATTGTTTTCATTCTGGTTCCTCATGTATGTCTGCCTCTTGTAGCCCCGCCCCGACCCTTAGCATGTAATTGGTTTCCAGTCGTGTCTGTCCTGGTGATGTGAATTAGTTGGTGTATAAAGTCTTGCCCATGTCTTATCTCCCCTGTTGGTCGTTGATATGTTATGAGTGTTGTACTGCGTTCGGAATTGTTTTGTTCAGCTCTATGTTTGTGAATAAATGTTCTTCAATAATTAAGGAGTCCTGCCTTTGTCTTTGTCTCTCGCTAAAGAGCGATCGCCGGCAGCCGAATCGTGACAGTGCCTTTGTACTTGCAATATATGGACTATATATATATAACCCAATATAACCCATACCAAATCATACAAGTCATACATTTTTTTTTGGTAACAACATGAGGGTGAGTAAATGACGACAGAATTGTAATATCTCAGTAATATGCACAAAAATCTCATAGAGACCTTTAGATTGTGTACAATAACGGGAACATTGCTCGCAGCAGGTGATTTGAGGTCTCTCACTGCTAATTTGATTGAATTTGTTTGTTTAGCAGCATATTTTTTTTGTTATGGGCATGCCCTTTGCTATTATCATTGTGGGGAATTGCTTTTGTGTTCTTATTAAAAGCACAGCGGGCCTCAGTTGAAATGCACCTCCATTGGTTACATCTGTCAGTCTGGTGTACTGGGGACGACTGTCAAAATAAAACCGCTTATGTGAAATCTGGACAGGTGTGAGGTCAAGTTTTGATTTTGTTAACCAAGGGCAAACTTGTAACATCAGCAAAAGAGTTATGATACAGATAAGCCAAGTGAATGGTGAGGTTCATAGACCAAACAATGTGGAACGATACCATTCTGACCCCATTAGACTAAAGAAGTGTAGATCTAACTTGTGGCTTGGCTTTTGTAAGAAAATTTGTCTTATAGAGGAATCTAGGTTTGCATATTGCACATAATTGCATATTATACTGAACGTTTGTTTTAATATTTTCAGCTTCTAAAAGAGAATCTCTCCTCTGTGAGGTTTGCTTTGGATGTGATTTGAATGTGATCACAGTCATTGGCTTGTGGCACGCTTCAGTATTTTCTTTAATTGGATTCTTCATTAGAGCGCAGAGCAAAAAAGGAAATGCAAGCATGATGAGACTTTTGACAGGTATGAGATGCACATTTTCTCAGCTCACTGTAAGCCTAACTCAGGTATTATAGCTCACAAATCATAAATAGTCACAAATCTTTATACAGAGTTCTGTAATTAAAAAAACTCTAGGTGGTGCAGTCCGATTCTAACTCAATGTAATATGATCACATGATTATTTACATGATGCAGCTATTTGCTTCCAGATCAGTTTGTTTCTTGGCTGGAGCTTGCCTCAGCTTTTCCTCAGCTCCACCTGAATAAATCTGCTACAATGTGATGCCATACATGTTATATACAAGGGATATTTCATATGTTAAATGTGCAGCAGTAGTATTTCTTACATGTCCAGAGCCGCATGTCTGTGGAAGTATTGGCTGTAGTAAATATCAGTACTGCCACGAAAAATACAACATCCAACATAATCAAAAAAACGCTATATTCAGTTTAATCTGTTTTACTGAACTATACACTTACTAAGCATTTCTTTTTGGAAGTATCGGAAAAAACACCTGATATTTTGCAGAATGCATGACTGGGTTGTCTTTTTAAAACATGTTCATTCCTAGTTTTCCTAGTGTCTTGCCCTTTTTGCTTTACCATCTTTACCCATGTTAAATGAATGCCTTACACTCTATCTTAGCTTAAAATGTGAATGGCTCCTCAGGGATTTTCTTCCTGTTTTAAGAGTAGTTCTTATCATGAAAAGACTCTTATTTCTATACTCATCCTTTAGAATTAAATCTAATTTCTACTATTCCCAATTTTGCATTGCGTTTAGTAGAGAATTTTCCAATATTGATTTGCCATACAGCTTTGTGGGTGTGTGTTTATGCATGTAATTCATTCACACTTACTGAATGAGCATGTCATGTTCAGGGTCAGAGAGATAAGGAGGAAAAACATGCAAGAGATGGCATGCTGTGTGGGAACAGAGAATATGTCCTATGAATGGAGAAACTATATGGTGGTTTTAGACCCAGCGGGGGTCTGTGAATGCATCACTCTAATGATCATCTTAGATAAAAGCAGCTTTTCTCAGGGAGTACCTAATAGTTTATAGTACCTAGTAGTCACTGATTTCATTTTTCTTTGATAGTGATTATTGTATACCATTGTGGAGAGGTAATTAACTTGTGTAAGTGGGATTATTATGCTTTTACACACAATAACATGTTTAAAATATGACTGGTTGGTGATTGAGAATGTAAGTGCAGTGAAAGTACCGGAGGGGATAGGCTTACATACGGAGATCTGATTTTTACCACAAAATGGTCTGCTTGATATTTTTAGCCTTTCAAATGGAATTGAAATATAAGCTGGTGGCCATGTGATTATTAAAGGGATAGTTCACCCAAATATGAATGTGCCATCATTTACTCTAAACCTGTATGACTGACTTTCTCCTGTGGGACTACTAAAGTATTTAAAGGTTACTAGGTTCTTTGTTGCAGAATCATTTAGGAAAAAACAGATGAAAAACTGACTGTAAGTCTTTATTAGAAAAAATGAATGAAGACCCTGTGCAGTGTTTGTCTGCGCATACTAGGGTCAGTGGTTCAAAGCTTTGTAAGAGCACCAATTGTGTTGAGACACTTGAGACACTAAAACTAAAGGTTTCTCTTCTACACCGTGCATAGCAATTCTGCCCTTGAGCATCAAAAACTGTGCAATTTGGCTCCAGGGTTGCTACAATACAACGTTTTGTTCTCTCTATAAGTACAGAATGAGTTGATGTAGGTAGCATGCATTTATTCCACTGCCCATATTGGCATTTTTCAATTCAGTAAATCTGACTGAATCCAGACAATTGCTCAGTTTTTTATTCTAAAGCTATAAGGAGGTTTTGAGTTCACTGCCATTTGGATGAGAATGTGTTTGCCCTCCTCGTGCAGATTAGTTTTAATGATGATCAAGTTTATGATTGTTCTCTGTATCTCACTTGAAAGAACTGTATTAATCTGTGGCTGTTATTAAAAAAAATAAAAAATTAAAGGAACACTTTATTTTTTCAGTTCTATTACACAACAAAGTTAGTGTAAAAACACGGCATGAGTCTAATGTTGTAGTTCTAATGTGGCTTTGCTCAAGTGTTGCTCATGTGTACATTTTGAAACTAACAGTTACTACTAAGGCAGGAGGACTATATTGACACATTTTATTACAGTTTATAATGGTTTCATGTCAAGGTTATGCTTCATTTTACTTTACTGAGCAATTTATGCCTGTTCAAAACCTCACGTTTCAATACCCATCCCCTTCACTCCCAACATTCCGTCTCACTTTTAGCTATTTTGATGGCACTGTACTCTTACAAAACTCTTTTTAGACTTTCTCTGTCATTTGATTTGATTAATAAATATGTACATAACACCTTTGTGCACAACAGCTTTTTAAAATACTGCTCAGGTTTGATAAATTGGCTTAAGGCCATAGACATCGCTCCAATTCCATTTCAGCTTCATTTTTTGAAAAGGAGAAATTTCTTTGAAAAGGATGAATTGATTCTTCATGCCATTTTTAACACAAACTTTGGCTTAATAACACCATGTCAAGTGGTGTAAGCTTTAAGTTAAAATTCTTAAAATATTTTCTTTGCTTGTTAAATGCACATATAAGAAAATACATTATCCCCCAGTTTCACAGACAAGGCTTAAGCTAGTCCCAGACTAAATTGCATGTTTGAGCTGTATCAGATGAAAATATCTTGCTCTGACATATCTTGAAACATGTCAGTGTCATTGTTCTGTGTTAAGATGCACACCTGTAGTAGTTTCTAGGCATTTTTGAAAAAGTTGCTTGAATATCTTAATTAAACTAATGCCTAGTCCTGGCTTAAGCTAAGCCCCGTTTGTGAAACCCGGCCTAGTGTCACAAAGCTAAGCTATTGATCAATTATTTGTGATTGCCGTTACTGTTTGTTTATTATTAGATACAAGCAGATTTTGGAGGATAACGAGTTACTCATCGTAGACAGTACTGTAAGTGAACATAATCTTTTACAAAAATCACTATTGTAACCTCTAGTTAACAAAATACCACCACTTAAATACTATTTCTGTACATTAACTAGATTTTGGTGGTTGCTATTGTAAATAAGGGATGGTTTTGTTCATTGTGATTTTAAGGTTAAGGACACCTAAAAATGATACCAATTTAAAAACATAAATAGTTTTTTTTTCTCTTTTTTTTATGTAATAAACAACAAATATTATGTTTCATCCAGATTTTTTTGGAGTACGAAGGATCCTCTTTTTTGGAGTGGCAATATCCTGATGGTTGTGATGTGAATAATAAGAGGTAATCCACATATTTACTTAATAAGTATGATAATTCTCTAATGTATGGCCCTATTAATATGTAATCAGCTCAATTAAAATGTATTTCTTTGACAAATTGATCTAATAAGGTCACCTCATGCTGTTATGTGGTGTAAGTCCCCTGGATTTCAAGCTGTAAAACCATTCGTTTCTGTACGTATACACACAAATATATGATAAGGGTTATACATATTCTTTTTATCAATTAGCATTTTCAGATATTTTATCATTTCATTGCAGGATGGGTCTACAGAAAAAGAAGACGAACGACACCTTTATATAAGTGACTCATTTTTCAGGCTTGCCTGGTTTGCTGTTATTCCTTTGCTCAGGTTTTAACCAGCTCAACTTCTTTCAGCTTTTATTGCATAACAAAATGTCAAGAATTGCTTAAATGAAAAACTACTTAAACTACAAAATAGACTAAAGTTTTTTTGTTTGTTTTTCATCAGAAATTCAACTGAACGTGACCCCCAGGTGAGATTTTTACTCTAATCAGGCTACTCAGTCAAGACCATGTTGTTTATAATGCTTTTTGGTATGTACTGTAGACTGTCAGAATATGGATCATTGATCCGGAACGAGTAGATGATGCTGAAATCAACAAAACAGCAGTGTTTCCCTCTGTAGTAAGTTTTCTTCTTAAAATCCTCATGTAAAATGTTGGTTGTGTATTGATTAAGTGCCTGAGAATAAATCTCTGTACCTTTCCAGTATTCCAGATATCTTACCAAGTGTTTATTTATCAGTGGAGAATTTGCAGTCATTGAGTTGTCTTCATTCCCTCATACAAGCCAGAGTTATTTCGTAAATCAGGGGTAACGCAGTTCACGTCAGGCTTTTTCCATGTTTACTCACTTCTTAAAATATATTCATTAATGTTGAATAAATATATTTAGAATAATGATCTATTTAGCAACTTTTCGCAACCATGATTTCTTTCAGGTTTTGGGAGGCTCGTGTTCTTGGTGTCCATGAATATAATCATTTTGACATAACCAGTCAGTCAGTATCTTTTCATGGAAAATCTGTTGCTTCGAGTCAACATGTCTTCTACAGGACATCCCCAGAGAAACCATATGGCGACGAAAAAGTGTCCTTACGCCTTCCAACTGGTAGTCGAATGTCGATAGTGTGGGATGCATGTACCCCTCATCAAGCCATGCTCCTGTCTGACAAAGGCACATTCACAACCAAGAATGCTTTCCTCACTTACGAGGAGATAAAGGTTGATCCTGGAGAATTGCCAATGCCAGCTGAAGGTTATTACGTGGTTTTCGAGGCTGTTTTTTTGGAGAATGGCTTGATTTTCCGCATAGAAGATGCTCTTTTCTGGAG
>JAUCMU010000024.1:6362380-6383900 GCA_032275025.1 Enteromius treurensis
ATTATATGGGGGAAAATCCTGGAATGTTTTCGTCAAAAACATTAATTTCTTTTCGACTGAAGAAAGAAAGACATGGAAATCTTGGATGACATGGGGGTGAGTAAACTATCAGCAAAAGTTTTTTTAAAAGTGAACTTCTCCTTTAATTCCGGGTGTGTTGGTCACAGAAGGCGAAGGTTTAAGAAAGCTGACTATTCAAATGCCAATCATATAATTAGTTTAAATGGGATGAATTCAATGATGCAGTTTCTTCAGCAGGGTTTTAGCATGCTGAGAGTGTATTTTTCTTTACCATGCTTTTAGAATGTCAGAATGTCAGTGAAGTTTCATCTCTAAATTCATCCCCTTTATAACACAGCCACTACAGCCATCAAAACACCACTTATGTAACAAATTCTCCACACTCAGTAATAAATTTCAAGACAGTTACAGTCTCTCAGATCGCATGCTGTGAGCAATGTTCCTGTTTTCATGCATAATACATTGATCTCCATTTTTGTGAGAATTGTGATAGTTTTGTGCAATAAAGGTTATGGACATTTATCTAGTTTATTTGTTGAATACGTGCCAGTTGAAGGACCAAGCAATTTCCCCATTGTCTTTAATTGCTGGTCGACGTACACTTTCAGACAGACATTTTTGGCTTTTGCATTATATATTTGCATTATTTATTATTTAAGACTGTTCAACTTTTAAAAAAATGCATCTTGAGACCACTGTTTTGTGTTTTATTCAGTCATTTAAGTACATGTTTTATATGAACGCGCTTTATTACAAATTCATCATTAAGACATTTTTAACTTCACAGATGAATTAAGCGTGGTTCACAAGTGAAAACTAACATGTCATTGGGTTCTGATGTGAAACAGGGGATGGACTTTTTCACAGGAAGAAGTATTATGGGTTATGGATTGGTATTTTGGCCAGTAGGGAGGGTTTCAGTTTAAAGGGGTACTCCACCCCAAAATGAAAAGTGTGTCATCTATCACTTACCCCCATGTACTTCCAAACGCAGAATTCGGAACACAATTTTTTGATATTTTGAATTATCTGAAGATATTTTGGTTGAAAATTGAGAGGCTTGTGACTGTCCCATTGACTGTCGAGTACTGTAAATAACACTGTCAAGGTCCAGAAACGTATGAAAGACATCATCAAAATAGTTCATTTGCCATAAGTGGTTCAAGCTGTATTTCTTGCAAACAAAATATAAATAACAAATAAAAAAATAACTTTATTCAACAATTCGCCTTCTCTGTGCCTTCTCGTCGCTTCATAACATTGTGGTTAAACCACTGATGGACTATTTTTGACAATGTGTTTCATTCTTTTCTAGACCTTGACAGTGTCCATTACCCAGCAGTCAAAAGCTTCCTGGTTTTTATCCAAAATATCTTTAATTATGTTCCGAGGACAAAGTAAGCTTTTAGGGGTTTGGAACGACATGGGACTAAGACAAAATATTTAATTTGGGGTGGAGTAACCCTTTAAGGGTTTGTTCCCTGTATTTGTAGCTCAACTTTAAAATTCATTGTTTTACATGATGTTTAATACATTTGTATTTTGTTTAATTAATATTTAACATAAGCATATTAACTTTGTATGTTTTTGTTTTAAATTCACTTGCAAGTTCCCATTTCAGTACTGTCCCAGTTGTAAGAGGGCCCCACTAAGATCCTCCTTATAATAACCTATTTATTAGCTCCAGGGGCAGTGATAACATCCATGACTGTTTTGGTCCCAGACCCCTTTTCAAACATGGTTTATCCAGTCAGAACTGTCTGTTTTATAATTCATTTTCAAATGAATATTTCTCAGCATTTACATAATTGTTCTTTTCATCAAATCTCTGCTGAAGGTGAGAAACTCCCCTACACTCATTATTATTGATAGAACTAATGATAATAGATCCATCACCATCCACAAAAAGGAGAACATCGTCTGTGTGTCTGCGGCTTTTCTTTGTCATAAAGCTTCAAATGGAAGTCATGTTTTTGTAGGGGTGGGCGGTATTGTGTGTAAGGGTTTTTATCTCTCTCACACACATAGAACTGACTCCATACGGTTACACACGATGGCTTCCCAGAATGACAGAACCCATTCTACAATCTATTCCCTTTCATTAGGTACCATAACGAGATACACCCTTTGAGATGTGTTACAAGACTCCTCCACCTCACATCGTCTCTTCGGTTTTCCTCTCCTCTTACCTCCCCCTCCTCATTCAAGTCACGTATTCAATTACTCCAGGCTTTATTACGTACTTATATGTGGTTTTAAAGGGCAAACAGACACTTATTACAAAAAGGAAATTTATTTTGAAGTCATCTTGTGGTGGTTGTCTTGCTTTGTTTTGTTTATTCATTTCAGTGGCCCTCTCTCTCTGTTCTAGCTGTCAGTACTTTGCAATGTCCCAATACGGCTGGTTACCGGACACACAATTGAGGCTTGACTACATCATGCCTGGTCCTCAATGATTCACTCAGGGAAATACTCATTATGAGGATGTATTCAAAGAGACAGCAGGAGAGACTCATTAAAAGACCTTAAAAGCGATCTGCCAGATTACATAACAACATGCTGGATGCCAACATGGTAAACACAGTCATTAATAATGAGAGAGAGGTAGTAGGAACATATTAACAGTATGTGAGATGACATCATGTCATATATTTAGTTTCATATGTATCATGTTTGTTTGCGCTCTTATCATTTATGAGGGAGAGAACATCATTCAGACAATGAACAAAGTCAACTGTGCCTCCTACTGTTTTCTTTCTGTTAAGTCTGTCTTGATGTTTATTATATTTGTTGCTGATCTTTAAAATGCTTCAAAATATCCCTATAGCATATAAAAAAGAAAAAGTCTTTAGTGTTTAAAATACATAAATTTCTTACGAAGTAGGCTGTAGATAAAATCTGTTGTAAGCTGTCTAACATATTTATTCATGTCTAACACAAATCGCTTGAGATTTACTGATATAAAATATTAAAACTAAAATGTGTTTTAAAGTCGCTATTGATTAGGATTGTAAGATCTTTAAATAATATCAGTCTTTAAAGATATTTATATATCTGAAGTATACTTGCAATAGTTCAACTCCAGCACATTCAGAACAGGGCCATGCACAGACATTTTGGGGGGCAGTGGCCCAAACTAAAAAACGCGCACTAAGGGGGTGGGTAAAACCTTTTTGAAAAGTATGATTTTTTTTTTCTTCACATCTTTTATTAATATTTAAAACAGTTGAGTAGTTATTTTTTTCTGAATTCTTTGATTAATAAAAAATATCCAAAAATCACCATTTATACACTACAACCATTCAACCATATACAGGAGAGAAATTATAGAAATTAATACTTTTATTTAGCAAGAATGCTTTAAATTGATCAAAAGTGATGATGATAAAAAGAAAATGATGTTACTTAAGATTTCTATGTCAGATAAATGCTGTTCTTTCTATTCATCAAAGAAACCTGGAAAAAAATCACTCAGCATATTTTTCACTAGGGGTTTTATATATCGCTATGTATAACATGCATTACACATTGTTTGTTATTTAATGCATATTATACATAAACATTGTATAGAATGTGTTGTGTTTACTGTTTTTTAATTTACTTGTCTTGAAGGTGTCTACATTGCATCAGGTAACACTATCACACCTATTTTGGATGATCTCATTCATACAGCAACTCTTATGTTGTTATGGTCATTCTGAAATGGATGAGCAAAATCTGCTGTCTATTTCTGTGTAACAACTGTCTTACACGACTGCATTCTAGGGTTGGGTCGATAGATGATGCCACCGTCCATCGCCGATCGCGATGCTCCGCCCCTCCGCAGCAGCAGCAACCAGCTTGTGAAAAACACACTTAATCTATGGCGGCAAAAATATGCCATTAATAAAACGGTAAATGATTTCCGCGAGAGGAATACAGATGTACATGCGAAGAAACGGGGCCCGCGAGCTCATTTCCAACCCTCACGTGCGCTTGATGTGTCATCCGGGCACAAGTCAAGCACTCATGCGCGCTCAATCCTCTCTCACCTGCTCACGCGAACACTGTTTTGTCAGTCGTGGGGCGGGGCTTGGTGTTTTAGTTGCAACTAAACCCTACCCCCCGCCGGCTACAGCGACGACGATATCATCGTCCATCGCGATGTTTCACATTACACATCGTACGAGGCCAAATTGGTCGAGATCGCCCAACCCTACTGCATTCCCAATCAGCAACATCCACCGTCAAAAGCACTGACCGCATTTTATTGTGTTTCGTAAGCTCGCTCTAAGGTGCAAGTAGGCTAATTTCCCAATATTCAGTGTCTTCTTTTATATTATTAAGATTAATTTGAATCTTTGGATGGAGACTAGCTACAGTGAATCTGTTGATTCTAACAATTATGGTGCATTGGCAGGGTTTACAGAAGTGTAAGCATAGTCTATGCTCTGTCACACAACCGAAAAATCAAAAAGTTGTATGACGTTCCTGCTGTATTCTTGCTTGATTCCAACTCTTTCCACAGCCTGCACTTTTGACTCCGTCAAACACTCCATCAGAGGTTCCTCTAATGTGCAAGCACCCTTAATGTTGTCATTTTAGTGTGTTCAAATCCAGCTACTGTCTATTATAGTGTTACAGTCTCCATCATTAAAGATATAGCATTTCTGTTGAATTCATCAGAATGAGATGGGGATGAATAGTGACTAAGTGCGGCATGACTCTCCTCCTCTTCATTAATTGAAGAGGCAGAGCTGTTGTGCGTTGGTGGTACAGTACGAGAGAGAGTTGGCCACACAGGGCTCACTGTCATGCACTTTAACGTGTGCTCATAGTGCAAAAGTCTGGCTGAGTCACACCGTCTCTGAAACGCACTTCATCTACCTCATTATAGATTATCTTAATGCTCATGATCACACTCTCACATTATGCTATAGCTCTTTTCTTTAGATTTGACTTCCAGAGGCTCTGGAGCTGTAATAATACCTGCCATTTTTTATAGGTGTTACCGGCCATGGAGTCTTTCAGCCCATTCTCAATTTATTTAGTTCATTCCTGCACTATATTTGCAATTTATTTTACCAAAACAGTTTGTGCTGAACTGATCGCCTTTTTGAATAATAAACCACTTTTCGGGTTTATTACAGTGATGGCTTCGGTGAACTATATGAAATGTTATCATTTTTGTTCTGGAAGGACAGCCTGTTTTCATCGCGAACATGCAAGTGTAAGCTAAAAACGAGGAACTCAAGCTGCGAGTCTTATCTAAATGTATCAGCACGGTTATAGATGTCAAAAAGCACTTATGTCTAGGAACCTGGGTTGTCGCATGATCCCACTGTGTTTGCACATGAAGATCGCATCTGCATCTTAATTAGGACTGCTACATAGCGGTTATTGGCTGTATCGAGGCAAAATCTCCAGCGTGTCGTGAAGGCCGTTGGTGAATTGCAGATTTTAAATCATCATCAAGACAAGAATTATAGCATCCTGCAGCTTTTCTGAAGCTCAGTCCCAGAGAGGGACGTAATTACTGCACGCTCTCCCTCTTCTCTTCTTCCTTTTCTCCTCCTCCTCTCCTCTCCTCTGCTTCTCTTTTGTTTTCTTCACTTTGTTCATTCTCTATCGCAGTGCCCACACATCTGTTTTTCACAAGCACAGTGTTCTCCTTATCGGGCTGTTATGCTTTTAGTTGAGAAATTAGTTCAATTGTTTTGTTCTTTAACCTTCTAATTTCTCTTATAATTGTCGTTTTTCCATTTTCTAATACTGCATTGTGTTTGCAAACCATGATTTTCTTAATCCTTCAGATTTTGAGTGGGCTTGATTAAGTGTGACCAGTGCTGCTCCAGCGTCCTGCAGAGTTTAGCTTTAACTTGCTTCAACACATCAGGTGGACAATAATACTTGATTAGCTGATTCACATGTGATTCATTAGGCTTTGAGTTTACATGTACATTCACAATTAAGAGATTATGAGTTGGGATGCCCAGCACCTAATCTCCAGTTACATTTTAAGCGCATGTCAGACTGTGCAAAGGACTTTTCCCCCCAGTTTCACAGACAAGGCTTAAGCTAGTCCCAGACTAAATTGCATGTTTGAGCTGTCTCAGGTGAAAATATCTTGCTCTAACATATCTTAAAACATGTCCGTTTCATTGTTCTGTGTTAAGATGCACTCCTGTAATATTTTCTTATGAGGCATTTTTGTAAAAGTTGCTTAAATATAATAATTTAACCAATGCTTAGTCCTGCCTTAAGCTAAGCCCCGCTTGTGAAACCGGGCCATAGTGTATGTGTGTGTGTTTGTGTGCATTTGGTTCGTGGTTCACGTTCTTAGTGTTCTTAGTAGAACTTGTAACAGCAAACCCAATCCCTTTCCAGAGTGACAGAACCCATTCTAACATCTATTCCCATTCATTAGGTACCAAAACGACATACACTATTTAAGATGCATTAAAGGTCTCCAAACAAAAGACGGTTTAATGAAATAGCTAGCTCTTAGTTGGATACTTAATGTTTAATATTTTGCTCATATAAACATGAAAAGTTTAATAATAAGTAATAAAACCTTTGTATTACAATTGATGTTCAGATTAATTAGATTTTATAATACTGTGTATGTTATTTAATGCATATAGAAATATGTAATTTCCGTAATTAACCCCAAAGGCACCAAAACTCTGCAGGACAGTGGCCTTATTGAGGAACAGGTTTGGGTACCCTTGGCTTAGATTTAAGTTCAGTTTTGACTGGAGATAAATTTTCTTTTCTCTGAAAAAAAGTTGGGTTTCTTGATTGTTGCTTAATTAAATTTGATAGGTGTATCTCATAACATATATTAGGTCAACAAAAGATTTGACCAAAGGCTGTTTTCAGATTGCAGGCAGCAAAATTATATTACTTTTAAGATATTTTATAGTGTGGCACTTGAGTCTGATTGAAGTTAATGGTTAATGTTGTTTTAGATTGCTGGATAATGAATACCATACCATATACACAAGTTTGGGGTCAGTAAAATTGTATTCATGAAGGCCTCATCATTTGTTTAATGGTGGCATCATTTACTTTTTCATTGTTACAAATTGTCTTTAAAAAAAATTTTTTATAAAGGCCTTATTTTTCCTTGAATGTTTTCACAGATAAATATGCAGTACAAGTATTGATAAGAATAAGAAATATTTCTCGTGCACCAAATCAGCATATTAGTATGATCATATGACTGGAGTTATGACTACTGAAAATTTAACTTTGACATTAAAGGTATAAATTACATTTATTTTTGATTAGATGAATGCATCATCCATGAGCTTGAGAGACTTCTTTGGAAAACATTTAAAAAGTTTTATAGACCCCAAACATTTAAGCAATAGTGTAAATAAATGGTGTACTATTCATATACAACACATCAGCTGTATTTGACCTCTCGAAGCAATCAATATCAGGTAAACAATTAAATGATTCCATTACCATAGGGACAAGAAATATTTGTTTTTGTAGAAATAATGGATGAAATGCTTATGACAGTGGTCAGTGCAGGCTTAAAAACAAAACAGTAGTTACACTCTCAAACATGATTGACACTCTGAGAAATTGTATCCGTATGTCCTGTCTCCATCAACATGCCAGGGTGCCATTTCAATGACAGCTGACTGGAAGAGGTAAAATATAAAATATCTGCTGTAAGGCCCAACTAGAAGAACTCCCTAATGCTCAATTTGTTTTTATTGTAAATTTGGGTAAGAGCGTCAAGGATATTTACCAACCGTTCTTCAAAAGATGCGCTAAAGATGCTCAACATTCTACAGCAATGTTGATAAACACCAGCTCCTTTTTTATACATTTTTTTATCATGTTGCATGTAATTGGCTCTTCAATATTATTTACTTGATCGAGTGCTTAAATCTGCATCATCGTGAGATAACTTCAGAAAGATAATAGCTGCCCAGAGCTTGCTGAGGCAACTAGGAATTGGACTGACAGACTTTGACTTTCGCATCGGATGAGTCTTGTGCAGTTGGGTATACTGCATGAAATGCCTGTTAATGTGTTCTTCCTATGAAGAAAGTCTTAAATGAGACACTTATGACATTGTGTTTTAATTAAAATGCTGTTTATGTAGACAACGGGCCATTTCATGTAGGAAGTGAGTCAGCTCATTAGGTTTTGAGAGACAGCCAATATAAAATAATTGTATGGAGCTTTGTCAATGGAATTTCCTGTTATGCTATAAATTATTTCTGTTTACTTAGCAGTGGAAAGAATTACAGTTACAAGAAAAAGTATGTGAATCCCTTGCTGAATCTGTGAAATTAAACAAAATGCATTTTATTTTTTAAATTACTACTTGTCCTGGGTAAGATATTTAACACAAAAGATGTCTACATATCATCCACCATACAAAAATAAAAGAAAAAATTATTATTTTATATATTATTATATAAATTATTACCTCATAGGGGTAGGTGATGTCAAAAAAAATGTCATATCCCGCTTTTTTCTGGGGAAGTCACGATTCGCGATTTTTATCCCTATTCTTTTTCAAGTCATTTTTTGCAAATTAAAGAGGTAGGGGTGGGCAATATGGAAAAAAATTTAGTGACGGTTGTTCACGAGTTCCTTGTTTGCCCTGAACAGTTAAACTTCTCACTGTTCCTCCATGTCCTGCAGATTCTTTCGTTTTCCAGCATCTTTTGCTTATTTTAACCCTTTCCAACAGTGACTGTATGATTTTAAGATCCATCTTTTCACACGGAGGACAGTTTAGGGACTATTAAAAAAGGATCAAACGTTCAATGATGCTCCAGAACGAAACACGATGCATTAAGAGCCGGGGGTGAAAACTTTTGATCAGGATGAATATGTTCAAACTGTTCAGGACAAACAAGGGACTCATGAATAAATATCACAAAACAAACAAAGATTAAGATTTAAGATTTTTCACATTTTTAGATTCTGCAAGGGATTCACATACTATTTCTTGCAACTGTATTATGTTGCAATCCTATATGGTTTACATCTGTCTTCGTGTGTACGTCTTTACTACCAATCAAAAGTTTGAGGTCAGTAAGATCTTTTGTTTGGTTCTTGAGCAAAAAAATCATCATATTTAGTTTTTAAAGAATCATGTGGCACTGAAGACTGGAGTAATGATGCTGAAAATATACTGTAGCTTTGCCGTTACATAAATAAATTGCAATGTCTTGAAATATATTAAAATAGAAAGTAATCATTTTAAATTCTAATAATGTGTTTTGTATTTTATGTACTATTGCAAGCCCCTAAAATCTTCAAAAACGTTTCCAAAAATTAAAAATAAATTAAAAATACTGGTTGTGTGTTTGTGTGTGAGTGAGAGAACACAACACAACTGTGTACTAAGTGTCAGTGTTCCTGCAGCTTGGCAGTAAGACAGTCAAACCATTGAACATGCCTGTGAGCATTCTGTGCCTGTGAGCACATAGCCAGGCCTCGCTTACACAGATCAGACCCAATATTATTATATTATGAAATTGTGTGAAATGTGGAGGGAGATCACAGGGGAGAAGGAATTGAACGTAAATTAAATATCCATTGACTTGCCTCCCTCAAACTTCTGTTTTGATCTGTAGTGTTCTCTGTATCTGATCTCCAAGTGCACAGATGAAAGGTGTTGATGGCATCTTGTATTGATGGCATTCTCAAGCAAAACGCATGTATATTGCAAGTTACACATATCCTGAATCAGTATACACTATAAATACACTGACAATACACATATAACGTTGTTTGTCCATGAGTGTTAGAAAGGATAAATCACAAACCCTCATACTTGATACGGGCATTATGGTAGAATAGAAAGAGTTTTAAAGGCAGCGATAAAGGAAACCCTCACACTCTTCATTACAGTTCTTATGGCACTCGACAGCTTTCTCTTCATCTCTTGCTCTTTCTTTTCCCTCTTTAGTTCAATCAGACTGCTGCTTCTCTGACTGACCCCAACTGCCTTTGCCCGCAGTGGGATGTCGTTTGCTGGGCACGAGGGGTGCTGTATAAAAGAAGCTGATGTCATTTCTCTCTTGACCTCTAATTTAGAGTATGTTTGGGGTCTCGTCTCAGAGGAGAGGCTTGGTCAAGCTCGAAGCTTTGGCACTCTGTGAAATGTACGTGCGTGGATTTAAAACAATCGGTCCTGCCAGCAAGGTTTGCTCCAACTTTCAGAAGCACCAAAAACATTCTCCTTTGTCCAGGACGAAACGGAAGATGGACTTTCACAATTTGTCCCTAAATGATCCCTTTTGCTTTCTGTAATTGCAGCCTCTTATCTTCAAAGCAGATGTTTGACTGTCCTTCACTTTGGGTGGATTCCAATAATGGAGTCCTTTCTCTTGCCTCAGAAAGGTTTGGCTTTGAACCTGGAGAGTCACGACTCTCAGCGTTCAGAAAACATTTAGATCCACTTCTAGGTCACTAATATCAGTGTGTCAAGAGATCTGAAATGGAATTAAATTTCAGATTTTAATTTATCTGGACAAGAAGCAGTTAAGCTGAGAGTGGAAAATCGGCCCAGCGGCTTTGTAAGAGTGGAGCTCATTGAGCATCCTTTCTGTGATCATTTTACAATAAGATTTGAGTTTGTGCATTTACTCAATGCTGTGCCTAGTAAAGGAAAAGCAGACAAATAGTTTACATGAACTGATTTTAATTTGACGAAAGCTCTTGGAATTTCTCAAGAGTGTACATGATACGAAGTGCTGTCGAGATGAGCTGTTTACTAGGGTTGGGAAATGTTGATTCTTAAAGCAGTCCACTTTTAAAATATGAACAAGTTGTTTTTCGTGGAGTCATGATTTGAGTTTCAGCTTTGAGGTCCCTGAATGCTTTGGGCCGCGTCTTGAGCTTGTCCAAATTCCTGTACTTTCAGAGTATGTACTGAATTTGATTTAATAAAAGGTACTGTAGGTAGGTATGTGCACGTGCATCCAAAAGTAAGTTTCACATTTATTTTAGAAGTTAAAAGTTTTTTTTTTTTAATTGGAAAGTTTATATACTGTTTATTAGTGAAATAAACAGTGAAAATAGTAATACGGTGAAATATTATTAAAATATTACAAAAGAAGTTAACTTTATTATTTGTATGTATTCCAAAATATGATTTATTCCTTTGATGTCACATGATACCTTCGGTGTCACATGATTCTTCAGAAATCGTTCTAATGGGTGATTTTTCAGCTTAAAATATATTATTATAAATTGTGATACACATTCAAAATATTACTACACACTGTATAATGTTTGTAGAAACTGTAACCTTTTTTCTGAATTTATATTTACTTTTGCAAATAAATTATAAAATAACATTTATTTAAAATAGAAATATTTTTGTAATAACTTAAATCAGTTTTGATCACTTTAATGCATCCTTGCTGAATAAAAGTAACAACAACAACAACAAAATCTTGTGCCATTGGTTGGTTTATAGTCCTACTATATGTGATTCAATGGTAAAATATGTTATTTTTTCAGTCATACGACATAAAACTTTCCTCCACCTACTCTAATTAACAGAAATGACTGGAAGTTTAGAGAGAAAGAACAGAATGACAGAAAGTATGAAGGAGAGATGAGGACCAGGAAGGGAAAGTTTGTAGATTTATGACACCCCATCTTGCAAGAGACAGGAGGGAGAAGACAAACAAAAAGTGCCAGCCCTAACTGTCAAATCATAGACTTTGAAACCATTATACACATGATTGATGGCACACTGCAATGTAATTAGGTGGAAAGATTCAGATTTCAGCCACATGCCTAAAATTCAGAGAATGGAATGGGTGATGGTTTTAATTCCCAGCACCTATGGCTTACTCCCACTCTTTTTCATTTTTCCTTCCTGTTTTTTTTTTCTCCTTCCTGCAGTAAGTGCAGTTTTTAGTTTATTTAATGTCTGGGCTCTGAGAGACTAATTCATGTTTTCAGTGCGCAGCAGAGAATGCCATGAATTAAACCCCGGAACAAACTTCTGTACCCATTTCTGATCAGCCTTACTGGTTTACTCGGTAATGTAGTCTTTCATGGCTATTCACACAATCCATCATTATGTAAGATGCAGAGCAATGATTAGGAATGATTGTGATTAAATGCTTCAGTATTGCACTTAGCACAGATTGATCAGGGCATGAATTATGCCTTTTTAGCAGAAAAAAGGTCTCATTTAAGAGCAAGTCATTTTGTGTTCCTGCTGGAATTGCATGTAAATGCTCGTATGGATGGATACACCTGACTTCACAAGGCAAGCATCCATGAGTGTTGACTGAAGTCAGAATTTGGCTGCTCACATTTGATTAAATAAAGCATGGAGTATATGGTGGGGATATATATATGTTCCTAATGTATCATATATATAAATATATGTATGTATATATGTATATGTATATATATATATATATATTTATAACGTTAAAGCTGCTTTAATTTGCTGTAAAGAAAATACATTGTCATTGTTGTCACGGATAACACAGTATTTTCATATCCTGATAACTGTTGAAGCTTTGATTAACAGTTATATAATATTAAGTTAATATAATATTAATTGTACTGTATTGCGTTCGGGGGAAAAAACAACAGTTGCACAAATCTGAATGCACAGAAAATGAAAATGAACTTGGCAACATATATGTTCCGATTTTAAAGTGCATTTGTTTCCTTAAACTCATGTGCACTGTGTCCGTTGAGTGATCGTGCATGCCATTTAATTACAGAATTTAACAGTTTAGAATGGCATTAGTAATATTGCTGTTAGCTATATTAATTATTGATGCATCGCAAGTGCTGTCTCTATGGATGCTGGACCAAGCTGGCCAAGGTTGTGGTCAAGAAAAGAAAAATCTGGATAATATTTTTTTTGTTTGTTTGTTTTGGCATTAGTAATACTCTGTCATTAATTATTCAATGCCAGAATTGCTGAAATTAAGTCTTTAGTTATGTATGATAATGCAGTCTCATTGGACTTTGTACTAAGCTGTTGGATGTTGTGTTGTGTTTTGTTTGTTAATATTGACATGTACCATGTTAATAAGTACTGCCACATGTCTAGTATTTATAATTTGTAACTATTTTTCTATTCATTTTATGTTTCTGTATCCATACTTTTGTATTTAAAACGTATATTTTTATATATATATATATATAATATGTGTGTGTGTGTAAAAGCAGTCAAACACTGCCCACACCTAATAAAACACAATAGTACTCTGGTAGTATCTTCATGCTGTGAGGTTATGTTTCATTGTCAGGATCTAGGCATCTTGTTAATGTAGAAGAAGGAATAGATGGTGCAAAGGAATTACTGCAAGATTACCTATTTCATTCTGAAGCCTCAAGCCTGGGAGAAAGTTAATTTTTCAGGAAGATAAAATTCCCAAACACAAAGGCAAATTAAAAACTGGAGTAGCTTAACAGCAAATTGAATGCCCTGCAATGGTTCTAGCAAACATACACCTGTCATTGCTGAAATAGATACTTCTACCTTCCCTTTTCCCCTCTGCTTTTTTATGTGCCTTAGTTGCCAGAAAAAGGATGTGAACCCTTTCATGGTTTTGCCATGAAATAATTCCACCTGCCTGTTGTACAGGTTTGATCTGCAATTACAGGAAATGTTGGAGGGTATTGCTGCCAAAGCAGGGTCAACATATTATTAAAGCCAAGGGTTCACATACTTTTCCACTGTACTGTGAGTATTTACACAGTGTGTTCAATAATGGAATATAATATTGTTTGCGCTCTTTGTTTAAACATACATTTTGACTATTATTGTGACTCAGTCGGGGATCCCTTAAATGCATTTTTATTTTAAATATTATTGAAATAAGTCTCTTATGCTCAGAAAGGTTGCATTTATTTGATTAATATACATTACTAAACAATATAGTTAAATATAAACTTAAGCTTTGAACATTGTATACAAGCCTGTTTCCATCTCAAAATGAAAAATATAAATTTACATTTTGAGATAATGCACCAGTTATAAGATATCAGAAAACATAGAAATAAAGTTACACAAACTTTTTAATCACATAATATTAAAATATAAAGTTGCAATTAGGAAAATGGTCGAAACTGTGGAAAATAAACAGTGACAAACAAACTCCTGTAGAAATCCTTGGTTACTTGTTTTCATATAGTTTCCTCTGCAAATGTTTACTGTTCTCATTGGCCACATAAACACTAAGTTTTGGAAGTTACAAGTGCATTTAGATGTAGGAGTTAAAATCCTCCATTATCGTTTGGTGTGCGTATGGAACCAGGATCTGTTTGGTTTAGTACTATTAGCGACAGGAGACATATCATCGTCCAGCAATTGTTTTTTAGAAATCACCATCGATTTAGACACCTTATTTTGTTTATGCTCATTAAGCTTCTGCTTCTAAACAGCAAGCTCTCTCTGGATTGTAAGATATGAGTTGCATAGCTGTGGCAAGAAGAGAGTCATATTTCGGTTCTGTACACAATTTCAAGTGAAATAATAACTTGCAGAGTGCAGTTGCTGTGTCCGTAAATAATAAACTTTGTATGTAAAGAACAGGACTAAGAGACTGTAGAAGAGTGACAACCATATTTTGCTGCAGTGTGTCCATTGTGTCGTTGTTGCCCTGTAGTGATACGTCCCACTCTGGCCTTGCAGTGGCGGCGCCCACCTCGGCTCCCGAATCACAAAGTAATGACGAATGAATGAGCAATCGTTCTTTTCACACCTCCATCTCCTCTCCCTCATTTCTCGCCTCTCACGTCTGCCAGGCACATCCCAGCCCTGCAATAATCCCACTATCTGTGCACACTACCAAAAATAACCCGCTCCTGAAGAAAGAGATAGATGCGGAAGGAGGATGCACAAAGCAACAGAGACATAAACTTTCAAATTGAGAAGGGAGAGCGTGAACGCAGGGGTCACAACGCTCCAGACTGTCTTTTCTGTTTGTGGGTGTCTGTTTGAAGGAGTTTGTGATACGTTCACTTCCTCTTTGCTTTGTCATGATTATCACTATGCCTGAAGCTTGTCAGAGCAGCGGTCCTCCTGTGTGCCATTAGTAAGATTAAACTGTATCACTTTTTACATAATCACTACTTCGACGCTGTCAGCTCTCCCAACACACGCACTGACAGTAAAGATCTGTTGTCACAGACTAGACTCGGTCATAGAGTTGTCCTGTCTGCTATTTTCATTCAATGCTCCTCCGTCCAACCCACTAGACTCCTCGCTATTGATATTGGACCTATGGTCACCATTGCCTCCTCAGTTGGTTGTAAACATCTGCAGATTTGTTGGTGGTCAGAACCCACATTGTGATTTAATCAGGTGTGTGGGACAGTTTATCACCCTCTTTGGCCCTCTTAAAAAAAAAAAAAAAAGAATTTCAAACTTTCACACTATTTATTCACACATATCCCGCTTCTTATCTATGGTTCTTCATAGACGGTAGGTTTGTTCGGTAGCTCATCGAGTACTTGAGAGGTAAGGATCTCCCGTTTGAATCCCATGTACTTATGGTCCGATCAAATCTGTGTGAAAGGAAGTTGAAATGGCACAGTTGCATCAAAAAATGCATTTTTACATAAATTTTGCATTTGTTAACACTATTAGGGTAGGTTAAGGGTTGGATTTGGTGTAGGGCATATTTCCAACATGATACAGTAAAGCATTAACTTTTAGCACCAGTCCAAGGATATTTTTTAATTCTGAACCACTGCAATACGTACCTTTATCAACATAATAAATCATAAATCAACAGGGTTCACATATTTAACCTGTGTTTTAGAGCCACTCAGTAGACACATAAAAACTGTGTTGCACATACAGTATGTAAAGTGCACAGAGATGCATATTTGCATATTTGTCTTATATGCATATATGCATATAAGACAAGGTTAAAATAAATCCTCCCATATTATGCAATTGAATAGTAACCCAAAACTACTGCTTTAAAAAACACATGCAGCCCCTCCCTGAACTACTTCATCACCACAACACACACCTATCATTTCACTTCAAAAGGCATTGATCCATCCACTGGGGTCGTATGCATGATTATGGTTTTGCTTGGGTTATGGAGAGTTTTTGGGATGCTATTCACTTGCATTATATGGACTCGTATACATTGCTAGGACTGCATGATTACAAGTATCATCATTTTCTATTATTTCCTTTGATATTGTTATTGACCCTTCTCAGAGAGCTTTATTGACAGGCAATCTGCCCAGTCATAGTGCACAATCAAATCAGACAGTAGAGTAAATTAATTTTAAAAATATGTATATGTTGTGTATTTCCACGGCTGAAGTAAAATACCTTCTGATATTCATTCATGTTTTTTTGTGCTTTAACTAGTAAATATGAAAAAATGCAGCTCTTGCCACTGCCATAATCACACTAGGAAAATTGTTTGTCTGAGGTTATTACTTTTCACAGCTTTAATGTAGCAGTGCCATTTTAAAATTGTTGGGTGTACTGAGGTATTTTAAGGGAGGCACTAGAGACTAGTTCTGAAATCTCATAACTTCCTCACATTCAGAACTACCACTTTTACTCTCACAAACCAATTAAGTTTGTGAATTTTCTTTTCTTTGCATCCTTCTCCTTCTGTGGTGTAGCACACTGTGCTTATATCAACAAAGACATTCTCTCGTGTATCATTAATGGGGCAGATGTGAATGACTGAGGAGATGGTTTCCCATGAATAATGGTCTATTTGTCACAAAGCTATTGTTCAGCTTCAGAAGACTTGGAATATGGCACACAAGCCTCTTGGACTACTTTTATGTGCTTTTTGGAGCTTGACAGTTACAATCACAATCCTCTCATCCCTCTTCCATCTCCTGTGTTCCACGGATGGAAAAATACAGATTTGGAACGATGTGAGGAAGAGTAAGTGATGACAGAAATGTCATTTTTGGGTGATCTATCTCCTTAATATTGTTCATGCAAAGCGGAATCATTTTATTCATTCCTAAGTTCTTTTTTCCTTTCAGTGACGAATGTAACTTATTTAGTTAAAAATTGAAAAAAGTCTTTATATCTAAGTATCTTAATACTCAAATAATCTTGATACTGAAACAGAAATAATATAATTATTTAATGAATGGATTTATTTATTTATACTTTTAACTTCTGCTAATATTGCTAGGTTTTCTTCATTTGTAAGCCATTTTTGGTCACTATTTAAACATATATTTTAATAGTTATTTCAAAGTCTTAATGGGGTTTAAAACTTTTTAGTTATGATGCTAAAGTATAGACCAAGCCAGAATTACAGTTTTTGGTTCATGTGTACATTTTTGTTCAACGTCAAAGCTCATATTAGGACCTCAAAATGTACATCAAGCATGAATAGTTTTTTCTTTATAAATATTTAACTTGATACAACTAAAATTAGAATGTAAGTTTGTTAGTAGGTGAATTGGACACACTTTTGTAGCAACTTGTATTTTAAAATAAAAGCTTTAAAATTTCTCTGTATAATAATTTTGTGATTTATGTTGTAGAAAAGACTGTGTTTTATTCATGAGTCAAAATCCACTACACTAAAGCCCCTTAAGTTATGCCTTTAGGAACTTGTGGCTCGCGAAATTTTTTTTTTTAGCCTTCTAGTGCCCTATTAATACTCCTACAGAAAAAGCTTCATCTTCGGTGGCCATATATGGCAAAGCTTTGTGGTTTATCATTTGCAGCTGGTGGTTTCCAAAGGTTCGGCTTGACAGACAGTGGAGTTCTTCCCCCAAGAACCAAAGACACTTCCCTGGGGTGAAAAGAGGAGTGAACAGGTGTTTCTGTCCACTGATGTTCTTCCCCAGAGATGAAAAAGGTACTGGCACTCCAGCTCACAGCCTGTCAGTACAGATCTGTGTCCAGTGGTTGCGGGAAAGCCGACTTGGTCGCAGATGGTGCTGTTGGCTTTAGTGTCAGGGACCTAAAGAGGTGACGAACACAACACTGCCTAAGTATCACCTGGGTCTGGGGAGACCAGAAATTCTCCAATGCTGGGTCCTGGGTCCTAGACAGAAATCTGACAGTCCTTTTTGCATGGTTTTTACATGTGCATCATAGAAAGAAAGGGGGACTTTTTCTCTTTTCCTAGATAATGCAGATTTCTAAGATGAAATTCTGTCCTTGATTTTTGAATAGAGTCGCTCGGATACATCTCCAGCAGTCACGTTGCTGTAGGCGACATCAGTCATCAGACATCGCATTCTACCTTGCTATAAAAGAGAATGAAACGATCAACTATGAATCATTGGTACTGACAAATGATTCAAACTGCTGATGCAAAACAGTGTGGTGACATCACACAACTTGTTGTCACGACTTGTCAAGTCACATTTATTTATACAGCGCTTTATACAAAAGATTGTCAAAGCAGCTTCACAGTAATAAACAGCAAAATAACTATTAATGCTGTAGAATTTATCAGTCATGAAACAAATTCCGCAGCTCGACAGAAAACAATAGTGTGATTGTTCAGCTCAAGTACGTTTAGTGGTGATTCACTTTTGTTTAATAACATGGTGGTGTTGTAAAGTTCATAAATGATAAAGAAAAGAAAAAAAGTTAAATTCAGCTATAAACAGGAATGCAATGGTTCAATTAAATCGGTTTAATTTATTATTACTGAATATGAATTATCTTTTAAGCCCTTCCTAAGAAAGCCAGAGGTGACAGTGGCAAGATTCAAAACTCCACTAGGTGAGAGTTATGGAGAAAAAAACTTCTTGTGGGAGAAACCAATCTCAGTCAGGGTGCCAGTCCTCTTCTGGCCTAAAGGAAGTGATTTATGATTCCAGGCTGCATATAGTATATTATGTATATTATTTGTAAATGCAGTTTGTGCTATGCCACATGCTGTCCTAGGTGACTAATAAATGGCCTATGGCAGGGTCCGCCACCGCTTGTCAGTGATACTTGAGGCTAGGCTTTTATACACTTAAAAGTTTTTGAGGTGTCCAAAATATTTGTTGCAGTCTTCTGAGACTAGTAGTAATCTGAAATACAACGAATTGTATTTTAAAAAATATTTTACAAATACAGTACTGTTCACAAGTACAGGGTGAGTGAGATGATTTATTTATGATAATAATAAATGAATGCTTTTATTCATTAAACTGATCAAAAGAGACCGTAAAAAAGTATCCAAATCATACGAAAAATGCTGTTTTTATAAATTCATCATAGAACCCTGAAAAGAATGTATCACAATTCCCCCGACATATTAAACAGAACAAATGTTTTGATAATAATAAATATTATTTTTAAGCAGCCAATCAGCATATTTAAATGATTCCTGAAGAATCATGTGACACTGAAGACTGGAATAATACCTTTGCCATCATAGGAATAAATCATATCTTAAAATATATTAAAGAAAGAAAGGAATCTAATAAATGCGGCTTTTGCTGAGCGTAAGAGACATTATTTAAACATTAAAAATCATTCTGACCTCAAACATTAGTGTACAAAATATTTATTGTCTGTAATTTATCACATTTTGGTGTTTCCATAATAATATGAGCAATGACAGTGAATCCAATTTTGTGTAGTAGTAATGTCAGCATGTTTTTTAATACATTTACATATATTCATTTAGCAGATGCTTTTCAAGGTGACTTGGAAATTATGACACGAGTGATAAATCATAAGCAGTCAACAAGATTAGTGCCAGAATTTGTGTTCACAGAGGAGCTGTGTTTTTTTAGTGATCAATAGACAGGTAAGCCTTAATAAGCAATGGAAGCTAAGAGCTAGCATATGCTAACACATAATTTCCTTGGTGCTGCAGTCAATCATTCCACTCCATTCATGAGAGAAAGAGAGTCCACAGCATATGACCAGTAACTGATTCATCATCCCTTCTGGTGGCGTGTTTTACTCCTGCTTTGACCTTTCTTGTCTGCTGAAATCTCCATAATTGATTGTGTGTGTCTGTTTGTTTTTCTGCCATTGGTAGGTGGTGTTTTTTTCTCCATTTCCCACATGGCTTTGCCTAATGAGTGCATTCTTTGTCATTTTTGCGTGGGCTGTCACCATTGTCAAAGAGTCCTCGAGGTGAGATCAGACCGAGTAGAAAAACACGGTGGCCTTCAAATGTTAATAGTTGGCAATTTATTCAACTATAAAAGATGAGCATAAGGGTTGTTATATGTCTGTGGTTCCTTATTCTCACTCTATTTGGACTCTTTATCTCTTATATTTCCCTCTAACTTTTTCCCTCCCTTTCTGTGAACTTTTACAGGCTTTGTTCTCTTTCTCTCTACCTCTTCATCATCTTCTTTTTCTTATCTGTACGTAGCATTTTTATGCACAGGCACCACTCCAGGAAGCCGTTTTTTAGAAGATCTGGCAAGGGGAACGTCTGCAGCAGTATTATAACTTTTAAAGTTTCCCTGTCGATTCAAAGACAGCACTAATAATTCTGAAAAAGCTTCCCAGCAGTGGCATATGGCCGTCTCAGCAGGATGCATATAGGCGGGTATGTTAAGACATTAGGCTTTCTATTAGAGTTGTGTAAAGCAGCTGGTATTTTTATCTGTATTTGTATTTTTTGAGGGGGAGAAAAGTATTTGTATTTGAGTAAAATTCAAAATAGGTGTAAAAATCCTTTTTTTTTTTTTTGCATTACACTTCTAATTTACGCTTAGTTTAAGTATTCTTTAATTATATGCATTATAATAATTATAGATATGCAATATTGGGTTTTTTTAAGACTGTTTTGCAAATTACAGAGTAAGGGGTGGGTGATTTTTTTTTTCTCAAAAATATTACCATTATATCATGATTCTTTGTCATTGATTTGACTATTTTGCAAGTTTTCTGAGCAGTACAAGACAAAGCCTTTCAAGGTAACAAAGTGTAAAATAAAGAAGCGCAGATATTTAATCCAAAATGAGCAAAGATAAAAATCCTTGTCATTTTATCTTTGTTATTCCAATAGATACACATTACAAATAAACATAATATGACTAAAACAAACAGTGCTTTTATTTTTCAGGAAGAGTAGGTGTATTCAGCAGTATTAATGGTGAAACATTATATACTTAGTTTCTGCATACATCATTTACTCACTCTCAGCTCATTTTTATCTGAATGAGTTTTTTTTTTCTGTTGAACATTGTATTAAATTCAATGAGGACCCAGCTACTGTTTGGTTACTCAAAATATCTTATTTTGTGTTTAGCACTAGCAAGAAATTAATACAGGTTTGGTAAACATTAAAACATGTAAGTGAGTAAATAATCACACAATTATAACTTTTGAGTGAACTATCCCTTTAATGACAAGCGGCGACATGTTTAGTTCTGTCCTTTTAAGAGCTGCACGCGTCTAATATACTGGCACGTTTTTGTCTTGATTGTTCATAATTACTTTAGAATAGTGGTGGGCCGTTATCAGCATTAACGCGAGACTCCTATTGCGCGATAAAAAAATATCGCTGTTAATCTATTCACAAAGTTGGGTTGACTTTGACCTTGATATTTTAGCGCGGATGTATACCTA
>JAUCMU010000024.1:6386466-6399626 GCA_032275025.1 Enteromius treurensis
AAAACTCTTTCATTAGCTATGAGCCTAACCATAAAAATCCATTCTGGCATTAAGGCGCATCCATTGAGCAGATGGCGAGTCAGTTTTTTTTTGCTTCCACCATGTAAACAGGCCAGACTAGTAGTGTCTCTCAAATTTTACTCAATGTCTTTCTTTGCAGTCTCTGTGTTAGTGGCGCAACAGTCTAATTTTCTCCATTCATATTCAAGCGGGAATAAGAACCGTTTCGCGGAGGATGTCAGGTGAATGAAAAAAAAAAAAAAAAAAGAATATTCGAATCTCACAATTTTAAATCGAATGTCAACCCACCGAACGAACATTCAAATAATCGAATATTCTGTTCCAGCCCTAGTTGGTATAGGTACATATTGCAGTTTTTATAATGCTGCTTGAGATACGTTTTGTGGCTGTTCAGAACTCAAATATCCAATGAGTGTCGCTATACAGATTAATGCTCTATCATGTTGGAAATATGCTCTACATCAAACCCAAATCTAAACCTACCTGACAGTGTTAACAAATGCAAATGCATCTTGAATATGTATTTGCTGATGCAGCCATGCTATTTTAACTTCTGTTTAAACTTCTTTAACTTTAACAACTGTTTTGTTGAACTGTTTTACATTTGAACCGGAGCTTTTACCACCTAAGTGCAACGTCATATCATGAAGAAGCTGTATATGTGACGACAACATTCAAAAGTATCTGTTTTTAAATCGTGCAGGATGTTAAAATAGTTTTATAGTCATAACATAACATTCTGAAAATAATTTTGTGAAAATTAACCTTTTATTGATTAAAAATATACCGTAAATCATACTTTCGTTTGAAAAGTAATAAAAGTTGTGGGAGTTTTACTGCCTCTAGTGTTCATTTTAACAAACTCAAAATTAAAGTGGAAAAACACACTACAGGCTGATCCAACTTTGATGTAATGTCCTTAAAACAAGTTAAAATGAGTCTCAATAGTCTGTGGGCCTCCACGTGCCTGTATGACTTTCCTATAATGCCTGGGCATGCTCCTGATGAGGTGGTGGATGGTCTCCTGAAGGATCTCCTCCCAGACCAGGACTAAAGCCAACTACTGGACAGTCTGTGGTACAACGCGGCATTGGTGGATGGAGCGAGACATGATGTCCCAGATGTGCTCAATTGGATTCAGGTCTGGATTCAGTGCCTTCATCTTGCAGGAACTGCTGACACACTCCAGCCACATGAGGACTGGCATTGTCCTGCATTAGGAGGAACCCAAGGCGAAACGCACCGGCAAATGGGGTCTGAATAGAGCCCTACATTTAGACTTTTTTACGCCCCTCAGGCCGTGGTTTGGGCCAATTTTGACGTCATAATTCAGACACGGGCCGGGCCTGTTTTAGTCTTCTCCTTATTTTTATATTTAAGACATCCATCAATTAGTGATTAAAAGATGAATCCAACACAAGACTAAAAATACTAAAAGCGACTTATTGTACCACCACAGAGAGAGAGTTGCCGTCAGAGCAGCTGAAGAGTTCTGCGTTCAGATGCAAGCAATAATCCTGCCGCAGAGCCCCAGCAAAAGTAACAATACATTTAAATTATTATTCAAAAACAAGTGTTTTCTGAGTCCGTGTCGCAACGATGAATTTTCTGATTCTCCATCTCCTCATAGACGCGCCTTAAAAGAGAAGTCCTCTTTAATGTTTATTTCATTTAATGAATGAGCTTTTGTTTTCAATTTTTTAAATTTTTTTATGTGGTAATTTAAAGATTTCTATAGATATATTTATCATGTCTTTTTCGCTGAGTTTCGGTTCATTTTTGAAGGCAGAACGCGCGTGTTTTCTTTATTTTTTTAAATCACGTTTACTGTCAGTGCACACAAATTAAAGTAGCAACACTTTAAAAGCAACACTGATCGATAATCAATTTCACACCTTAAAGTGGGCAGTTTGATTTCACAGAAGTGTGATTGACTTGGAGTTACGTTGTGTTGTTTAAGTGTTCCCTTTATTTTTTTGAGCAGTGTATTATAAAAGTTATATTATATAAAAGTTTTTAAATGCTTTGTTTTATTATTGTGTTTATTTTTATGATTATTGTATCTCCTTTTATGCACAGCACTTTGAATTACCATTGTGTATGAAACGTGCTGTATGAATAAGCTTGCCTTACCTTGCCTTGGAAATTGTGCATTTCCATTTTAAATAGTCAATACTAAAAATTTGAAATAGTAAAAAAAAAAATATAAAATGAAGATATCTGTATTTTATTAATTTTTTTTTTTTAATGAAATCAAATTAAATCATACCAATGCTTATGCACATTACCTGAATGTTTTTAAAATATAGGTATATAGTACTGCTAATGTTATTAGCATTTTATTTATGCATGTATAATAAATATTAAAACATGTTTTTCGACTACACTTGAAAAACTAGAACTAAAAACTAGGTACAAAAGCTGTCACGAGAGCAGAACCCTTTTAAAAGGTACAAATATATAATTTGAAAATACTAACATGTAGCTTTAAGGTACTAATATGTTATGCAGGCATTTGGTTCTGTGGATGTTATTGTGTTAACATATCACAGATGAGTATCTATAAGCTTGAATCAGGTTTATTTTCATGAAAGCTCTATTCAGACAAACAGAAATGGATGAGCACATGACTAGAGAGGCAGTGTTTCACCCGGCTGCTTACACAAGTAGGCAGAATCCGACCATGTTATGCAATGCCCCACGGAAAGGGCTAACCTGTCCATGCCAGAGAACCTTATTTTAGACGTGTAAACCCTTCTCATGGGAACACAATCATCTCCCAGGAGGCAGCTGTTTGACTGAGGCCTTGGACCCCTTCAGAGAGAGCGAGTGTCTGGCTGAATTGTGTGGTTGAGAGCGATCTCTGGAGAACATGGAGCACGGCATGTGTTTTATATGAAGGTACATCCGGAAAGATCAGACCTCAACCACGGGGTATTTTTTGAGCTTGAGGGTAAGAGGAGGAGGAACAGAGAGAGAGAGAGAGAGAGAGAGTACTCCTAATGGATACTAGCATGCTGCTTACTGTGCACTATACACTTTGCTGCCTACATAATTATGATATATAATGTTTTAATTGTTGACTTTTGTTTTGAATATTTTAATGTCAAAGCTTTTTTTTTAGATCAATTAAAGTAAATAAATTTACTCATTAAATGCCATAATTTCTGTTTTTGTCATTATTTCAGCTTTTTGGGTTATAGTTTTGACTTTAAGTGTCCTAATTTCAACCTTTTCTCATATCAAATCTCACAATTTGTGTCATAATTTAGACTTTGTGTTATAACTGACTTTGTGGTAACATTGACTTGTCATGAACTTTGTCATAATTTTCACAAAACTGATGATTTTGGTCTAAACTTTATTTTCAATGTTAACTGACTAAACCGACACTGAAAACGGAAAATGAAAATGGAAATTTTCTTTGCACTGTAAAAATCTCAGAAACGGTAAAAGTACAATATAATAGTAGTACACTGTTCCAAACAAGGCCAGTGAGAAACAAACAGAAAGAAAGACTGCTTAATACATAATGCTCATATGTAGCCTATTGTTTAAAAATAGTAGAAAAGTGCATTATAGTCACTATTTACACACTACATAATGCAGACAAATTAAAAGTAATATGCTAGTATGCTATTCCAAAATAGCCAGGCTAGGAGCCACTGTGGGAAAGCATCTGGACAGCCTCCAGCGCCTCCCTTTGCTAACCAGGCATGAAATTCCTGTGGCAGTGAGCAAAATGAAAGAGTATGTTTGTGTGTGCTTTCAGACAGATATAGAGGAAGAGAGGGAAAGAGAGAGAGAGAGAGAGAGAGGGTGTCCCGTACACAATACGCACAGAGGAGGCAACATGTAATCATAATGACCAAGCCGAGAGGACGTGGGATGATGCAACGTAATGAACATAAACGCAGGAATGCAGGGAGGGAGAGAGAGAGAGAGAGAGAGAGAGGTAAAGGAGGACAGGACGAAACTTAATGGCTTTTCCATTTGTCAGGAATGTGCTGACGAGCTCGTCTCCTCAAATTAAAACACAAAGAGACAAAACGGAGAACATGCACAAACACATGGCTGATAAAATCACCTGGCACTGGAAAACACTAATTAACAAGCATGGCTGGTGTTTGGCTCATGACCTCACCGTCACATGCCTATTCAGTGAGTGCTTATGACTGAAACATGAGAATACAGATATTCTTTTTTATTTATTTTTTTTACATTTTTCATATGCTGTGCAGAAATATAACATTTGACATTTTGACCAAATAAAAAAAAAAATTATACACATATACTACTCTATTTTTTTTTTTTTTTACATGCAAAAAAAATATGTTTCTGATGAAATGATGAATAGAATATGTTTTTATATGTTTTATATGTTTTCTGTAAAACTAGTTTATTTGTCACACCAGAAATGAAAGGTTTTTAGTATTTGGACTAATTTTGGGAAATGTTACTTTTAAAATTACAATACTGGTTTACAATAACTTACTCTACTGTATGGAAAGTAATGCATAACCTTTTGTTGCCTATGGCTGGGCTTGCTTTTTAGGTTTACTAACAAAAAAGTAATTTTTTTTTTCACCAAAAGAAAAAATTATTAAGCCTCTGGCTAAAGGAAGTGCCTCACCCCAAATGATTCTGTCATTCACTTTTTATTACAGAATTACTACATGATATTTCATAAATAGGCATAATTTCAAACAATACATATCTGGATGGCCCAGAATTGTAAGGAAAAAGATTTTATCTATATATATATATATATATATATACTGACTTTTTAAAAAAAAACACATATTTAGAAGTGTGAGATAAACTTACAAAGTAGTACATGTTCACTTTTGTATTTTATTTTTAAAAAAAGGCAGTCTGATGAAATAATGAACAAAGAATATGTCACAAAACACAGCTTTTTTAATTATTATGATGTCTTGTCAAAACTATTTTAATTATCATATCATCGTTAGGTTGAACACAGTGCATTGTGGGGTACTGTCACGATTCAGACGCGGGAAGGCGTTCGGATCCATGAGCAACAATGTTTATTAAAGAACACACAGAGTAATCACAGCGTCTAAACGGGCAGAGTCAAACAACGGCAAACAGTACATCAAAGGCTGAGGTGAGAGAATAATCCGAGTTCGTGGCAAAGGGTCAGGCGATGAGGCGAACAGTGTCCAGAGGGGCAAGGCAAGAGCGAGAGTCCGAGAGCAGGCTTAGGTCCAGATCCAGGGAGGCAGAGAAACACAGGAAAACACCAGGAAAACATGGAGGGCTTGACAACGGGGTACATCCAACATTGACGAGCGAATTCACAATGTAAGACAGGTGCTTGAATACAAGAAAGAGGGGCGGAGAAACAGGTGAGTGACCATGACACAAGATGGGTGGAGACATGAATAAACAACCGAGACAACAGGCAAGGTGGGTGGAGACATGAGTTCATTAATAAGGTCCGGGGATGAAAACAGAAACATGAAACACAGAGAATCAGAGGGGTGCTGGAGGGCCAACCAGTCCTTTGCTGGCGACTCCAGCTTATCGTTACACATAAACATATATATCTTTGCAAGATTACATATTAAAATAGAAAACAGTTGTAATAGTTTTCACAGTATTACTATTTTGCTGTATTTAAAAAAAAAAAAAAAAAAAGCCTTTTTGGGTATAAGAGAAAAATCGTACTGACTTGAACTCTTGTGTATGACAACACGCCAGTACAGACCGGTTAATTACACAAAAAGTGTAGCTGAGAGCACAGCATACTGCAGCCATTTTGCCATTTGACAGCAGGGACACATTATGTTCTTATCTGTCACTGAGCCGGGCCGCTGCAGGATAAACCTCCAGATGAAGGTATGAGCAGTTAATTTGCTCCTCCTTTTTAAATATTGAGTGGAGGAGCCTGAGCATGCACAGTACGACCCCTCAGCTCATCCTACCTTTAATTCATACCCAAATCCATTCCGCTGGGACCCCGCAGTCCTGCGCTCCACCTGAACTCATAAAGGGCTTAATTGAATCCATCATTGGCTTAATTGCCCAAATGAAGTGCTTTATCAGACTCCAGCCTTTGATGAGTTTCTTTGCCACAGACCCGTCGGCTTGGAAGGTAAATACACAAGCTCGGACACAATCTCGCTCATCAAGTCTGGCGTTATTACGGCTGTTAGGTTATGCAGACTGCAGAAATCATGTTGCTGCCTTAGGCCCAATGACACTGAAGCACATACTGTGAGAACGGCACCCAAGTGACTGGCTGCCATTAAAAATGCATTGCTGCCATTTTGGTGCCACTTAGGTTACACGTGCAAAGCTGATCTGCTCATCACTAACAGATGCTGTGGACGTCAAACCTGCTTTGAAATTTCACACACACACACACACACACACACAAACACACTCTATATAGTTAAATGCATTTCTCTTAAACATGAAACGCACAGACACTTTAGGATTATTATTTTGCAAGTTATAAATAGAAGCCTAATCTCAAATGTGTTTGTAGCAGGTGCAAAGTAATTAACTCGTGCACGCTTTAGGATATTGAAATGAAACACTGGCCAGACATTCTGTTTTACTTTAAAGTCACCGAAATGCCAGTATCTTCAGTGGCTCATCTCACAGGTATTTCTGCTGAAAAGAACAGGTTTATTTCTCTCTCTTTTCCCACTTCCCCCTCCTGTCCCTTCTCTTTCGTCTGCTATTCACTTTGAGTGCAATAGCATTTGTTACACAGATGTGACCAATATGGAAATTCAGGATCAATTAGAGTCTCGGGCGAGTGTGCCAAATTGACTGACAACACTGCTGAAGCAATTTGTAGGCCAACTGAATGCATCTATGAGTCCTCAAAGGCAGTTTGCTTTGGCGGCTGCTCATTTTGGGCTCAAGACAGATTCTGACATTATTAGACCTGCCTCTTGAGTTCCAGCAGCTTGTGCTAGGTAGAATAAATATTACCATTTGGCTTCTACAGCTGAGAAGTGTGGGTTGGGCTTGATTGATGGCAGATAGAAATGAAGTCCTAATTTGGATTGATCGGTTTTGTTGGAATACAAGCGAGTTGTTCATGACCTCTTACGATGTCTTAATAAAGCAGCACTAGACAATAAACACTACAGAAAAGTTAATCGAACAATACGTGCTATGCTTTTAATGCAAAGGTGTCAAATTGCAGCATTGTTAATAGAAAATGATTAAATATTAGGTAGCACTTTATTTTACAGGCCGGTTTTGTATGTACAGAATAATTATGGTAATTACTGGTATAGTATTATACCAGTAGTATTATAATTATAGTATAACTGGGTAATAACTATGTACTAACCCTGAAATTACTCCTAAATTTAAGTACACGCAAATGCACAAACTAAAATAAAGTGCAACAAAATATTATGGTATATGAACATAACATTATCATTGTTATATATATGAATATGAATAATATATAACATAATACAAAATAATAAAAGCAAAAATCCTATTGGCCATTATATAAATGGGTCAAACAGGAAAAAGGGTTTAACCATAAATAATAATAATAAAAACGTTAAATATTTTAGGGTTTTTTTCTGAGCCAAAAATAAGTAGAATACATTTTTCCCTTTATTCATCTAAAATGTCATTCAGCGTAACAATCTTGTCATATTTAAAACAAAAATCAGTGTGATACATTACAAATTACTTCCGCCCAAAACACTAATCATATATGTATATGTAAATTTTCCACTATCCTAAGTTTTCCCCATTTGTCAGTAAAAATTTGTACCCATTTAAAAAAGTAATTTTAATAAGCTTTAATAATTCTTTTCCATATTTTAATATTTATAAGTCAGAATAAGCATGTTTGGATTTATACATAAATATTGTGTTATACTGAATGAAAATGTAACATTATTTATGCCAAATCTTGATATTTTATTCTCCAAAAACTTATTTGAATCTTTAAAGACACTTTACTTTGAATTTTTGTGAATGCGGACATCTTAACGTCTTTGACCCAAATACAGTACATATAATATTTTATTAATTGTACACTAATGTTTAGAAGTTGGGATCAGTAAGATTCGTTTTTGAAAGAAGTCACTAATTCTCCTAATTTATCCAAAATAAATGATTTATTATTGTAGAAGTTTGCTATTTTAATGCTTAAAAAAAACCCTAATTTATTATTTTCATGGTAAAGCTGAATTTTCAGCATCATTACTCCAGTCTTAAGTGTTACACGATCCTTCAGAAATAATTCTAATATTCTTATTTGTTGCTAAATAAATATTTCTTATTATTATTATCATTAGTGTTGTGCTGCTTTTTATTTTGTGGAAAACATCATACAGCAGTCTTTGATGAATAGAGTATTTAATTGAGTATGACATTTAAAATAAAGTAATAAATAACATAAAGGTCTTTACTTTTGACTTATTGTTTCCTTGCTGATGTATTCATTTATTTGTAACATACTACCTCTAGTAACAGTAGAGTATTTATGTGTCTTGTGTATTTGTGTATGAAATATTCTTTGACCCTTCTGACTTTATACCCATTGCTTCTGTGCACATTCACAACTTCCTAGTTGTGAGTGTTGATTGTCTTTTTAGTCCGTTTTAGTTCAGCTCTACAGGTGTTCCATTCCATCTGAAGCGTCCCACTACTGTACCTTCTATTTACATCTAGCAGCCCTCGGTAGAATATCCCCTATTGCTCTGAAGGGCAGTTTCTGTGTCAAGGATCTCTCCAGGGGGTCATGACGACACTGTCATCCCTTGCAAGATAGATAGCATGCTTAATTCAGCATTCTACGTCTCTGTCAGAGCTTCAGCATCCATCATCTCAGCACTGGCACTTTAAATCGGTTACATCAAATTAACCTTGTGACTTGCAGCTGAGATTTTACGTGATCAAATTGGTTTTGTCTCCATGACATATATGACTGTGCCCATCAAGCCACCGACTGCCGGTGCTTCAAAATAGCTATCGGTTTCATAAAGCAGGTGATCAAATGAAAAGGTTTCATTATTTTCACAATATCTGTAATGCAATCTGTATCGGGTGTCAAACAATAAAGTGTGTAGTGCTCAAATGAAGTGATATGTGAAGAACACACTTTTCATACAGCGGAATGACTGCAGTGTCAGTATCTCTGATGCTGAAGGCAGATAAATTGCTCCGGCCGCTTGGTGTTGCGCTTGCGGGGATGATGTGTGACAGCTCGGGGAAGGTTTTTGTTCAGGAGTAATTGCTCTCAGGCCTCTGTGCTGAGGTATAGAAGATCCATATTCAAATAAATCATGCCGGGATTAAGCAGCTCCTTCTCAGCTCACTGAGAGGGAGAAAAATGAGGGGAGGAGGTTTATATATTAGACGAAGTGTACACGTATTTGTGTTGTTTATGTGAGTTGGACTTATGGAGGTTTTGTGTGTGGATTTGTGGGTGCTTCATTCACACAGGCTCCTCTGTGGTTTCGCTGAAAGCTGCACACTAATTGTGACCTGTCATTGTTGAGAGGTGTGAGTGACAAGCTTTCATCTCTAGACTGGCTGTTAGTGGCCCGCCTGCAGGGACCACTCAATCACAAAGAGGGCCTACTTCTGAAGTAAACGCCCATTTAGTGTTTCAGCATGACGCGTCAGACATGCGAGCATTACAGCATGTTACACATATACGGTATATGCTTGCACATCAAAATCTTCCGCACATCAAAAGTCGTTTGTCAAGATTTTTTTCCCCCCCATATTAAACAAGGAAACATTTCAGTGTCCATAAAATAATGATATTATTTAATTAATCAATCACATTTTGTATTAGATTTATTTTTTTCCATTTCTAATTTGTAAATTGCTGGATCATTAATAAATAGGTTAAAACTTTGTGAAACCTTAAAAAATCGGAGAAAGACATGATGATTATTATTATTATAATTTTGAAATTGTTCTGCAAAATTGTAAATTATTTTATTATTTATAATATGATTACTAACAATAATTTGTTTTATTTTATATTATACAAATTAATTCAATGTAGAAATATTACCATTGCAATAGTATTATTGTACTCTATGGCTTAACTTGTTATTATTGTAACTAGTTATTATTGCAATTTTAATATAATAATATTTAATATTACTATTGCGATAATATTATTGTACTCTAAAATATTGTTTTTAATAATGATAATAATAAATTTAAAGAGCAACAGCAAAACTGCATTCATCTTTGTCTTATTCACAATATTTTTATTATTTAAATTCTAAATATGAAATCAATAAAAATGTATATAATGCAATAATATACTGTGAATGCAAATAAATATTTGGTGACACTTTAGAATCGGGAACACTATTAACTACAACATTTTGTCTTCAATAAACTGCTAATTTAAACTGCTAGGATTTGGGATTTAGAATAAGGTAGTGCAGAATAAGTATATGATTTAATTAAATAATAATAAAATCATATAATATAATAATTTCTACTAATAAAAGGCTAATATTCTAGTAATATGAATGCTAATATGCAACTAGTTAAGAGAACCTAAAATAAAGTGTTAAGGAATATTTAATAATAATAATAATAATAATAATAATAGCCCTCCACTCTCAGAAATAATAACCTATTAGGTTCAAACATGTACTCTTTAAGTACCTTGAAGGTACCAAAACTGTACCCTTTAGATACAAAAATGTACCTTTTGAAAATGTACCACCCCAGTGACAGCTTTTGTACCTTTTTTTCTGAGTGTGAAGTTGATCACATGTTTGGTAAATGCTCTTTGTTCTTAATATGGGGTATCAGTGCCTGTCTGTAGCCTTCTGTGAATACCCTAGGTGTTGTAATGTCTCTGTTTTCTCAGCATGCCCTACACATATAAGGTCTTCCCCACAGTGGCTCAGTGATGTCGAGGTCCACCTTTGGCACTTGGCGCAGCTGAGGACTAAAAGCTATAAACAGTCAATGATGCCTGAGGAGGCAGCACACTATTTTATAAAGAACTAAGAGTATGCTTGTATACAGTATAACCAGTGCAATTATCTACAGTATGTAAACTTGTAAGCACAGCTGTACACTTGCGCATTGCATTTTACATATAAAGAGAAAATGAGAGAACAAGTTTATATAACAGGAACCTAATTTTTCTGATGAAAAATCAGACTGTCTGGAAAACTTACACCTACACTATTCCAAGCTCATTATCTTCAGCTGAAGCACAGCGAAAGCTCTCAAAACCTACTCAAAGATAACCTTGACAGACAGAAACAAATGCCCGAGCCTCACAGAACTACCAACATGACTGATAAAAGACCACCACGCCCGTGATGTTGACCCACGCAGCAAGACAGACAGCGTGTCGGAGAAGAACAAGAGCTAGTCGTGCTGTTCTTAAGGGAACTTTCTGCACAGAACCTTCAGTTCTCGCTGGTTGCCATTGGCAATATACTGTAACCGTTCTAAATTATGATCCCTCATGAACCGACAATATGCACTGGTTGAATGATCTTGGTATTACATCACACAAAAGGAGGACTTGGGGTCTTTAGGGAGGGATATGCATTTTTTAATATCTGTCTGAATGTCCCAAGTCACCAGTTTATGGAGATGAAAAAATATGAAGCGTAATATCACAACGTAGTTGGTTACAAGACAAGTTTTTACTTTTTATATCATCTCATTGTGGCCCCTATATTTTGCCTATTTACTGAAGAATAGCCACAGCAGGCGCCACACTTAGGCAGCCTAGAACTGTCTTTCATATTCTTGATACAGCTGAGATGTAGTTTTCGCATGAATAATGCAACAACATTCTTCTCCTGTGAACAGATATAAAAAAAATGCATGAGGCATCTCTGGATGAGTTGAAAAGCTTTTGTTTAAATCTCATTGTTTGGAGGTTAAATCTCCTCCATCTCTCAGCCCAAATGGAGAGCAGCATGATCGGTTCAGTGCGAGCCAGCTCAGAGTCTGCTCTCATTACTGTTCATATGCTATCTCGCACAGACACACGCAGAGGAGACCCCCACTTCCCAGTCCTCTACAGTGAGCTGCACGATCAGGATCAGCGCATATTCAATTACTATGAAGATCTTTGATTTGCGACGTAACATGCAAGAAAATTGCTTCTCCTTGGTCGCAAAAAGGAGAGCCTGTCTGTCTGACACTGATGCATGCAGATAAGCACAATGACACACACACACACCCTCACACCCTCCAAAGAACCAGATAATGTCAGGCCAGAAGTACGTGATATAGATGTATTTTGTTTTAGATGAAATGCAGATCTGACACAGGCAATCTATATTCCAACTGCAAAATATGATTGTATATATATAAAAAAATAATAATAAAAACAACAACAATAGTAACTATTATAATTATTATAGCACATCTTAAATAAAATGTTGTAAAAAAAAAAAAACAATCAGTATGTATGGACTGATCAATATGTACAATATTTTAATATTCTACAGTATACCAATAGCTACAGATGATCATAGAGTTATTGGAACTTCTGAAACCACAAAATGAATTGTGAATTTAAAATTAATTTACTTATATTGGCACCTCCAGCTGTTATATTCCAATTTTATATTTATAGTTCCGTAAGTATGCAGGGGTCTTCAAAAAATGTTTTGCACAGGCAAAAACTCAAAAATATTTTTGGGGGGCAAATTCGTTGAGCCAAAAATAAAATTCTGTTATTTATTCATCATCATGTGATTTCGAACCTTCTGTTCATATTTAAACACAAACGAATAAACAATATATTTTCCAACAAAATAAATTTGCCTGAAATAAAAAAAAATATTTTCTGATAAATATTCTGTATTAATCCAATGATCTGACATTTGCAAATGAGAAAGCTTGCTTTTTTGAACACAATATGTTTACTGAAGAAGAAGCTATTAGTATGTAACAAAATTATATGTTTTTAGGTAATACATGTTGAATTAATAATTTTCCTACAGCATTTAGAAATTGTTATTTTTGTTCTTAATTATTAAAAGAAAATACAATTATAGAAGTTTAAAAGCAAGAAATTGGCAATTAGCTGTACGAATTCAACTTAAAGGTGCCATAGAATGAAAAACTGAGTTTACTTTGGCATGGTTGAATAATAACAGTTCAGTACATGTACA
>JAUCMU010000024.1:6408917-6421624 GCA_032275025.1 Enteromius treurensis
TGGCGAGTTCCCATATGTAACGTCTCCATTCCCTCCTTCAGGGAACGTGGGTTACGATAGTAACCTAGACGTTTCTTTGAGTGTTTTCTTAACCTTTTTAAACTTTTACAGCAGTGGTTCTCAAACATTTTACAGTGGTGTGCCCTCTGGGACATTTAACATTCTTCTGAGTACCCCCACTTAGACTGCACACCTTTGCCATTAAGGGGCAATATTTTCCACCTTAAATTAATTTACAGGTGCATTTTTTTTACCTCAGGCATTTTTTCTAGCCTTATTAACTGTATGTCATGTTTTATGTCATATTCTTACCATTCCATTAAGTGTATAAATAATGTTATAAATAAAGCAATAAATGAAGGCATAACAAAAAGATACTTATAGATTTAAAACTAAAATCGCCAGTAGTTGTCAGTAAGTCACCATTTAAATAAGCGTGGCATCATATCATTCATTCTTTCATTTAGTTATGGGTTATCACTCACTAAAAGAACAAAGTACAAGGCTCCCACAAGGCTAGTACAAAGCTAAAGATTCATGAAAAAAACACCACTGTTGCAGACGTTGGAAGTATTATAATTTAGTAGTAAAATATAACTAACAATATTGACAATAAAGCTGAATGCTACATTTAAAACATAAAATGTTCACTTAATATTACATTTTTTGTTATTTAAAATCATATTTGCAATCGTTTGTATATTCAGAGAAAATTGTATTCTTGCTAGTATTTTTAACATGACATATAATAAAACACACTTGGTATGTTTTTGTATCAAACAAAGGTTTCTATCCTATCAGATCATACGCACTGTAGCAAATAAGCTCAAAATGAGATGAACATAATTAACCCTCTGGGGTCTTAGGTGATTTTGGAGCCCTTGAGATGTTTGGACAAGCTCTGATACTTGTGCTTTTTTCAACTACTTATAACATATTATTGACCAACATGTATTTTTCTTGTAATCCACATATTGTTCTACAACAATACGTGACAAAAGATGAATGTACATGTTGGCATTTTTTAGGAAAAAAAATATGCGTGGTTAGTAAGTTTTGAGAAAATAAAACTAGCTGAAATAAGGCCATGAAACTCATACTGAATAGTCCTAAACCATACTTTGAGTAACCAATCTATTAGGCTAGAGTATTTACTTCAGAATGATGTGAAAATCATTCCACTTACTTTTTCTAGGAAAACAATTTATTGATTTAATTTTTTAAAGACATGTTTTGAGACCGAAAGCCTGTATGCGAGGGAGTGAGAATAGCCACTAATATTCAGTGATTCTCACCTGAAGAAACAAAGACTCCTCCCCTAATGGCCCATTAATGTGAAAGTGACTGAGGCAGGTAAGAAAGAATGTGAGGAGATTGAAAAAAACTTTTGAAAAATAATTTGTATTTTATTTACAACACAGTATAATTAAAATATTACGGAGCCTCTGATGCTCACGATTGGCGGTAACGCCAGAATGTGACAGAATGGACCGTCTACGAGGGTTCAGCGACTGCTTTGTTTCTCCGGAGCTCAGAGTCTTTTCTATGCCTCGCAGGAAGGATTATTCACCGGTGCCTTCTTTCCGGCTTAGTTCGCCGTTTCAGCGCGGACGCCGGATCGAGGACTATGTTGTGGAGTTTATTGCTCTCAGCCACCACGTGAGAGTGACTGAGGAGCAAATCAAGGACTGCTTTTTGTCAGGTTTAGACCCCAAACTACTCTATAGCCTGGCTGATGACGATCCCAGATGGACCTTAGAGCAGCTCATTGACTTTGTTTTGTTATGCCTTCACCGTAGGGGACGTGGAGGAGGACATTCTTGCTCGTGGTAAGGATCGGAGGAATCATCGCGGCGCGAGCGTCAAACTGAACCCGTGGCTCGGCTCTCGCATGGCCATACGGCGGACGCCCTCGCACAAAATGGCCACCGGTCGTGAGACACAGCGCGAGATGGTCGGCGTTCGCGTGTCATCGCACAAAATAGCCCCCAAACGAGAGACGCTGCAAAAGATGATCACTGCACCCAGGTCTTAACACAAGATGCCAGCCGAGATACCGTGCAAGATGTCTTCAATCACCACGGACGTCACCCTAGTGTTCCCGGGCATCGTGAGTACTGCTCCTAAGGAACTCCAGGCGGTATGGCACACTCCCCTTTGAGGTCTGTAAGGGCCGCTGGTGTGATCATGGTTCCCGCACAGGCCATTATAGGGACTGTTTCCTTGCCCACTGTGTTTCCAGTCATAACGGTTGCCATGTTGTGTGTGTGGGCTGTTCACTGCGCCCCTGAGCCCACCGGAGACCTAGATTTGCCATGGCCAGAAATCCCAGATTCACCAGAGTTCACAGAGGCTTTCTCCGGATTTACACCTTTGTCTCGGCCCACGGACTGCAATTATTGTTGTTGACTGTTGTACGGACTCTGACTACTCCCTTGCCTCGCCACTGATGCTCACGAGCAGTATTTTGCTTTTAAGAGCTAAATGATTGGTTATAAAGTTACTTTAAGTTAGGTTAAAATTAAATGACTGCCAAAATGACTATATTGCTTGCGTCTTGTGCTCATTGGTTGGTTGGTTCTGTGTCTACTATAAAGGAAGCTCTCACCCGCTCTTAGGAGCTGATTGTTGTATAGCCATTACCTAGTTCTTAGTTCAATGTTTCCTAGTTACCCTTTCATCGAATCACTTCAACGTTACATATGGAAACTCACCAGAGAAACCAATTGCCTTTGAGATAAAAAAAAAAAGGCCAATGAATATTGACGTGCACAGATTGCATTCGGGTGCAGCTCATCACTACTTGATTATAAGAAGGCACGAATGCAGTGCACTTGCAGCTTTTTGCTTTGGAGCCTTTGCCGTTCCTGAGCTGGAGACCCCATTGGCTTTCGTTTTGAAGTTGGAGTTGAGCGTCAAAGTTCCTGCGATCACCTGCTCTCTCGTCTGAAAGCGTTCACTGGGCAGCTGTCAGCAGATTCTGCGGGCTGGTGGCCTCTTTCAAGGCTGGCTGTTCCAGCATTTTGCAATCCAGAGACCAATAGACCTACTGAGTGCACGAAAGGTCTTCCCTGGGCAATCCAGGAGTAAGGACCGATTTCTCGTGGCTGGTGAAGCGTTCTCCGGAATGTCGATATGACCGTGCGTTTCTTGGTGCGGGAGTTTCCTCACCTCGACGGATGGACACGAACGCTGCCTCAGGCTGAGAACATGGTGAGACAGCTTTCATGGATGGATCATGCGTTCATTGTGAATGGATGTCCATGGCCATGTTGAAGTCCTGCCTCTCGTTCGTGAGACAGCTTACCTTGCGTCCTTCCCGTGGCAGGTCGTTGTACCGTAGCAGTTTTGCGACTGCCACACAGAGGTGCCTGGGGGTCCTCCAGGTGACTGTGCAGAATGCTCCATCCAGTGTTGATGGCGGTGCAGCCAGAGGGTACGTGGCGATGTCCAGCCATGTCTCAATCTTGCCTTGACACAGACCCCTTCTGTGGTTTGAGCAGATCGAGCATATCAGTACAAGGTCTTACCCTTCGGCCTGTCCCTCTCTCCCTGCATCTTTTCGAAGGTCACAGAGGGTGCCCTCTCCCCATTATGGCAGATGAGCATCCGTATCCTCAACTATCTCAACGACTGGCTGATAATAGCTCACTCGAGGGATCTGTAGTGCATGCACAGGGACCTGGTGCTTGGGCACAGCCATTTGGGTCTTCAGGTCATCTGAGAAAAGAGCAAACTCTCCCCGGTGCAACTCTCCTCCGTATGGGCGGGAGTGTCCTTAGGACAGGTGTCCAGACATGTCATGGTCAACACGGATGCCTCTTCCACGGCCTGGGGTGCTGTATGCAACAGGCAGGCAGCCTCGGGTCCCTGGACAGGCGTCCGACTGCTTTGGCATATCAATTGCCTTGAGTTGTTAGCCGTGTTTCTGGCCCTGCGTTGCTTCCAACCGATGCTGCGCCACATGTTCGTGCTGGTCCGGATAGACAACACAGCGGTCGTAGCCTACATCAACAGGACACGGAGTAGGTTCTGCTGGTATCACCACACTGGCCCTCTCGAACCTGGGGCCACATGTACAAAGACTTGCGTAGAATTAATACTAAAACATTGCGTATGGAAAAAGCTGGAAATGTTCATACGCACAAAAAAATTCAAATGTATGAAACACTGCGCACGCAGAAACCCATGTATATTCTCTTTGTACATGCGAATTAACGTGAAATTGAGCGCACATGCACGAGCGCTAAACCCCTCCCTGCCTCCTACCCCGTATAAATATGGTAATGACTCCACATTGGCAAAAACCAAACGTAAAAGGAATTGCAAAAGCAAGCAAGAAGAGAAACTTCACAGAATGTGAATTAGAGGCGCTCCTATTGGAGGTAGACGGGAGAAAAACTGTGTTATTTGCAAGTTTTTCCTCCGGAATTAATAACAAATGAAAAAGAAAAAAAAAATTGAGTGGGAGAGTTTAGCTGACACAGTTAACACAGTGGGGTCTGAACATCACACTGTGAACGAATTATAAATTAAATGGTCCGATGTAAAGGTGCAGGTTAAGAGGAGATGTAGCATTTGAACCAATCAGTCACAAACTATTTGTTACAAAGACAATGGACTTTTCTCTAAATTAATTCAAAGGAAAACTTCCTTTGAGCAAACACGTACCCATCAGGTCATTGTGCATATTGTTATTGTGCTCGCATATCTTCTTGAGTATGGTATACTGTTTTTTTATACGTGTTTTTGATAGATTAGTATCTCAACCCCACCTCGTCAGATCCATGCATTTCGTGTTTGGTGTCTAAGGACTCGTCTTCAGATGATCTAACTAAGAGTGTATGTTTTATGTTGATATCTCTGCAATGAATCTGTTCTAATTTGTAAATTGATTAACCAATCTGGTGTATATGCATGTTGGGAACAAAGAAGCATAAAGTTCCCTCCAAAAGCATCACCACACCATCGGTCGTTGACCCACAGGAGGTGTGACCTCAGCAGGTTACAAAAGCCTTCACCTCAGAAATTCTCACTCTCTTTCTACTCGCCTTAATGCCGGAACCACACCATCTCTCTATGGTCTCCTAAGCCCACAGGCCCGATGCACACGCATCGAAGGAGGGCCTGCACTGCAGCACAGGCTGCCGTCCTTTGAGACACTAAGATGAAGATCAAACTCCAGGCAAAACTAAGTTCTACACCAGGCCTAAGCCTTGACTTTTCATGTAGCTCAAGATCCATGGATTGCAACAGATCTCTCTCTCAGCTCTCTTTTCATCGACCGAGCACCAGAGTCAGGACCTCCTTTGGAATTCATTACTATTCGAACTAGGAAGACATGATTGCCAAACCAAAACCTTGGAACCATCTTGACTTGAGACTGCATCGGACCCTCACCAACGAGGCAATGCAAGTATCGTACATATAACTAAATAAAACAGAGGTTTAGTATTAGTCATTGAATCAGTTTTGAACGGCACTGATGGTTTTACAGGTGGTCAACTGACTCTCTTTTCATAACTTAAATTCTAGCTCTTTCTCAATGGTTTACCCTTAAGCCTCCCTTTGTGTGAGTGTATTTATACATGTGTGTTCAGTCGTGTGAGTTAACGTAGACTTAATAAAACTTTTGCACAAATTACATGAGTTTCTGATTCTGCTTTGCAAATAAGTGTCCCTTTATGATTTCGGCCCTTGCTACATGCTCTAATAGTTATACTGTAAGAAGGCATGTTTCTGTGGCCAAGAAAATATCCTTTCTTGATTACACTATATGTTCGCTAAACAAACAGATTAGTTCATGATAATTCTGCTACCGTTACTACTGGCAGCTAATATAAATAATTGCAATTAATCATAATTAATATTAATTATTTATATACATATATATATTTCCTTTATTGAGATGAATTGATGTTTACAACCCTTTCTTAAAACGTCCAAAAAAGCTTATATATTTGGTCTCTAGGTGGTCTTTTTTGGTTGTTTGAGTGCATTTAACCACATTATCATTTATACTACAAAAGCTTGAATGTGCTTTTGACCACCTCTGAAAGTGAAGAAAACTGGATAAGCTCAAAAAGTATTGAACCCCATTACACATGTATTTAAAAATGCATCTTAGTACAATGTGTAAACAGGGCCCTAATCCCGAGATGCACTGCACGATTTTTGACTGTCGCAGATAAAGTTTGGCATCGTGATACAATCGTGTATAAACAGAAATCACAGCGATTGTTTTACAATGCCAGTCTTTCGTCTGCAACAACCGAAAATCGTGTTTTGGACTTTAGTTAAAATAACACTTATAATGAGTTTAATCAGCACGTTTGACAAACAATCCTTCATCATCAAGAACTAGAGTTGCTATGGGTGAATACCATTAAATATTTTAATATATTTCTCCAAAAAGAAAGGATAGAAATAAGGGAATATACTCCCACTGAAAATAAAACATGACGCAAAACAAAGGAAATTAATGTTTAAATTATAATTTTTTATATGGTAGACATAATTTTACCACTGTTATGACTTTAATTTATTGTAATTTAGTAATCTTTAGAAAACGTTTAAACTGTATTGTTTCAAGAAAATAGTTAAAATAATGTCATGATCATTTCTTTTGGTTTTAAAGGTAAATTGGGAATTTGGGCAAAGATTTATACATACAGTATGACTGTGGTTCTAAATGTGACATTATAAGTTCTTCAGCTTAATGGTTTCTTAGTTCTTTAGTAGCAAAAGTACCTTAAAGCAATAAACCCCATGCAAAAAAGTGACTTTAACGGGGCTAAGATCAGTGGTTTTAGACAAGATTCAAAGCAAATAACCTTTAAGCTATAATACTTAAACATATGTAAATTCATGGCCTTGCTTGATTTATTGCTTTTAGAAATGGGCAGTAGCATAAAAGACATGAATATTCAATAATAAAAAATGGAATGTATTAATAGTAAAAAGAATTCTTCTTTCCTGAGTAATACAATTTATTAGCCTAACTTGTAAGCTGTAAACTTGGTAGCAACTTTGTGCTTTAATATTAAATTCCTTTGATGTGTGTATTGTCTTTTACTTTAAATGTAGCTCATAGAGTCAGAACCTTTAAAATGGCAATTTTATTAGGCTGCTAACTAGAAAATTACGTGAAACTGTTGTGTGAAACTTACAAACAGTTCTGCTTCAGCTAAAGCCCCCTTTTCTTCAATTAAACTCTTTATTTTAAAGAATATAGGTTTGTACGTCCTTTTATCATCTTCACTCAATTCCTTTATCATCTTCACTCAAATCTCCCTCCTATGTCTGTGGTTATGGCTGCAGAAAGGCAGTTTGGCCCCATACTGAATGAGCATAATTAAATTACATACTCCTGGTGTGAACTCCATTATCAATATGCTTCCAGATACATCTGACTGATTGTATCTGCAACCCCCCAACAGTTATCTTAACTTTTTTAATCAATAACTGTGGAATTTAATGTGCTGATTGCAAGATATGTAGCTTTGATTATATTGTGTGCTATTGGGCGAAGAAGTGCTTTAGAAAATTGCTGGGTAAAGAGCTTTTCACATTTAGTTTGAGCGCATGTACTGTAAGTGTGAGGAAATGAACATAGGTGTGGGAGCTCTGCAGCTGCCTGCCAGATCAACACATGCAATATAGGTCACATTTACATGAAGGAACAAATCATTTATCCACAACTCTCTATAAGAGGTGCGCTGACACACTTGGACATTTCTTGGCGGGAGATATTTCAGGAAAAAGAAGATATTTGGATTGTCATATGGGACCAGAGAGGGCTAGACTCTTATACTCATTCTTATTCCCTAAATTCTAAATAGGGTTGTTGATTTAATACATTAATAAAGTCTGGTTTTAAAGAATTGCCTAATGAAAATATTGCCTCTATGAAAATACATACTACCAATTTAAAAGTAAAAAATTAGTTCTTTGCTCACCGAGGCTGCATTTATTTGGTCAAAAACACATTAAAATGGTAATATTGCAAAATTTTCTTTTTCTTTAGTGTCTGACCATAGAAGCCAGTCCCATTTGAAGTTCCAGTCGTGTCTGATAACTAAATATATTTGGGATTGTTTTTGGATGAGCGAGGAGAGGTTTTCTTCAAACCCTCCCAAACAACATGTGGTAATTTAGGTGCAGTTTGACTCAACTATTTTCTGCAGTTCTCCAGCGGTGGTCTTTGGAGAGTCTTTGGCCACTCAAACTTTCCTTCTCACAATATAGACAATACAGACACATGTCTACTTCCAGACAATTCTCTAACATTTCATGTTGATTGGAAATTCTTAAGTATTGCCCTGATGGTGGAAAGGGGAATTTTCTGCTCTAGCTCTTTTTTCTAAAAGCCACTTCACTAATTTGAGAAGCTAAATTATCTTTTAAAAATATAATCTTTGCTTTTTCTCATTATGGTGAGTAATTAAGGGAATTCCGCAATTATGTCTTAGAATATTTTTCGTTTTAAGAGCTTTTCTGAACAAATATTTATATTGATATGCAATTAATGTTAATTAATAATTAACATCAATTAACTAGTCGATTGATAGCCCTTTAGTTAGTAACTTTATTTATCCCCTTTGGGGCAATTTTGTGTTTTGCATCCTTAGGGAAACTGTTATGTCACTATTGCACACCGAATCCAAGATCCTTTTTTTTTTTGGCTGGATTCAGACTTTTGCAGTAAAGAGAAATGAAAGAAAACTGGCATTATAAATATCAAGGGAAGTACCACAACAGCTATAGTCTAATATCTCTTTAGGGGGAGTTCTTTCATTTTTTTCTTCCTTAGAAAGAAACCAAGAAAGAAAGACCCAGTCATGTAACAGTCGTATTTTGTTAGTTGTAAATCTCTGAATATAGTCTACAGACAGTGGAAACGCACAGTGTGAAAGAACACAGGGAGGTGTTTGGAAATAAACTCTCGTCACAATCAGGGAAGCAGTCATATTTCATGGAGAGATGAAAACTGCACTGGCAGTTTGGACGTGTTAAACATTTGAAGTATACTGAATATCTGCTTTGGCGTACTTCCAATCTGCAGTATCATTTATTGGGCCATAAATATGGGGAGAATGTGTGTATTAATGTATGTGAGTCAACAGGAGACTCTGGGTGATCTATGGTTACTAATAGGCAGTAAATAGGCAGTGACTCTTGCGTGAGAGGTCTCTTCCCATGCTGCCACTAGCCTTGATTTAATTATCGAAAAACTCATCACTTTAAATATGCTTTTTATGCTGAGGTCTCCCGCTCCCTACACTTCCACTTTTCTACTGTTTACTCGGAAATAAATAACCTATGCACAGAAACACACGCTTACAAATACACACCGCTATCGATCTGCGAGCAAATGATGATGTTGTAGAAAGGACAGATCTTTCTTGTTGTCAGTCAACACCTCCATCCTCTTTCTACCATTACTGATCTTAAATAGCAGCGAGATCTGTCTAATCTTGTCAGCGTTGAGATCCTGTCTATATTAATCTTACTGCTACATGTGAAAAGCACATTCATTTTATTAACTCTTCACCTGAGCTTATAGGAAAGCATTATATTTGGCTTACTGTGGTGAAATGGGCCTTTAATTGTTAAGAGAAGGTGTCATCCTTATGGAAATTGCATGACTTTTACAGTCTGTTATGCATTTAATACTACATTCAAATGCCTAAGGTGTAAGCTTTACACAGAGCTCCTGAAAGCATTGATCCAATAGCCCGTTGATGGTTGTTTTTTTGCAGATAAATGGCTTACAGTTGATTCTCTGAATGAAAATTGCCTTGACATGATGCATTGATCATGCAGTAACAGCACAATAACCGTGGCAGAATATGAGTTATGGTTAATTAGGGCAAGTGTACAGCTATGAAACAATGGCCTTTTGTCTTTGGAGAATGGCAAGATATGGAAATCATCAGAAATTCTGATTTTTAAAAAATTTAATCTCCCTGTTTTGTTTTCAAGAGTGCAAATCGCCTCTCGGACATCCAAGTACAGCTTCTATCTCTTTGAATGGGGAAACATCAAAACTTTACAAATCAGCGATTAGCTATTTAATTCAGAAGGCGGGCCTTCCTGCAATTGATCAGCCATGGTAATATACGAGTGACACCTTGGATATTCTATAGTCTTTGATACTACAGTAATTATATGTTATATGTAAACATATGTTACAAGTGACTATTTCTCTTTCTATCAAATAAAAAGTGTTGATCTTTAAAAATATTCTGCTTCATTTAGCAGGTTTCATTCAGTCTTTGCTGTAGCACTTTCATTTTCATTTTAGGATTAAACCGATCAGACTGTTCTCACAACAGCTCAACGGCTCAAACTTATGTCCTAAATCTTTCATCCACACATACAACACTCTTTTCTCATAGTTTACCATCTTGTCTTTGTTCCATTGCCTGTTCTGCCCTTATTTGTGAGTATCAGATGTTGTATTTTCTTTGAAAGTCTGCTTAAAAGCACAGTCTGTTTCTAAAACTAGAGACTCTGATGTACTGTGATGTAGTTGTTGTGCATCTGGGCATCTGTCCTGCTTAGATCAAGTTGTCTTTATTCTTTTGAGACAGTAATGTATGGAATAGCCTTCATCTCTTAAAAGAACAAAAGATGGGTTAGTTTCAAGAGAACAACTGAAAGAACAGTGGGGTAGCACATTGGGGTAAGCATACATTACCCACAGCTAGTGTTCCTGTTTGTCCCTCTCTCTGGATTAGTTTTATTTAGTCATGCTTTGTCATGACTGTGAAGTTGTTTATGTGATCTGTGAACTAGTCCATGTATATGTCGGTTGTTGTTTTGAGTTTGTGCCATTGAAGGAGGAAGTGCACCTCTGTCTCCACCTCATCTGTCTTACAGTGAGCACACAATCTTTCTTCTCTGGGAAACACAGTCTTCCTGTGTCTGTATCTCTTACTGTGCAAACCGAGGCTGTATATAGTTGCTTTGTATCTCTGAGAGTCAGTAGATACTCTTTCAATTCATAATTAGGTACAGTAGCATGGCAGAATCTGTTCACCTATTCTATCTGTTCCTTTTTAATTCTACTTCCACACCTTTTTTAAATTGCATCTGTTTGCATTGTTTTCTATATAAATAGAAATTTAGTAAGTTTATTGGAATTTAAAAGTCTTTTCTCAATTCAGTCCTGAATCAGACATTTGTGTGTAGGCCGTGTCTGAACTGGCCATCACTGTGAGCGTGTGTGGAAGGGCAGTCCAGTTTAAATGCATTCTGATCACAGGCGCTTAGTTCTTTTATATGGACAACATCAAGATTCAGGACACAAGCTTGAAGGTGTAGAGGACCGTTGAATACTGGGTTTGTACTTCGTGATCAAATTTGCAGTTGTTTCTGTTTTAGTTGCTTTTCTCTGTGTTTATGTGATTATTCATTCTTGATTAAAAACATAATAGTCACAATTGATTAATGACACTGTGTGGCTGCAAGAGTCAAATTTTTTTTTAAATGCCGTCATATTGACTGCATTTGACAGGACATGCTCAAACAACAGGGGACACAGGAAGAAAATAGAAAGCTTGCCACACAGAGCATGATACAGTATATGTATTAGATTTAACCATGTTTAGATATAGATATACATCTCCAGCCAACAAAAAAATTCTATTTTTATAATGATGCAGCACCAAACCTGTGCCTTTTTAAGTATGACGTCAATAAGACAATCCTGCTGCGAATTATAGTGTTCATGCCCTAAATTTGAATGGTTAGTCACTGCAATGCTACACAATAGACATTTAAGAGGTTTTTAGTTTGCACATTCATGTCTTCCCAAATGAAACATGTAGATAAAGTAATATCTGGAGCAAGTCTCTCATTGCCCATTCAGAGGGCAGTAAGCACAGAATTATGCAAACAAATGCAATAAATAGCGAGGTATGCAGAGGTCACACGCATTTCTTTGTGCCAAGCAATATAACGTGTGCATACACCACCAAAATTAGTGCAAAAGGACCCACCATTGCACTCATTTAGTTCTCTATAAGGTATAATAGGCAATGAGCAACTTTGCATTTGAATACAGATTGTTTGTAGGAGAACACAATGCATTTGGAATTTGTGTTCCAGCCATCTTTTGACAAAAGCTAGGCTTTGGGTACATTTTGAATGAGGGCTCTGGTAGTCACATTTATTGAATGCAAATCTGAAAACAAATTTGTTTTCAGCTGAAGAACAAGTTAATTACATTTAAGGTGCAAAGTCAAGTGTCTGGTATTCACAAGATGATTTTTTTTTCATCGCTTGTGTAACCAAAACACCTTGGTGAAAAACAAAGACATCTCTCAGAAATTTGAAAAATCTGTTACCCTTTCAGTCGAATCACTTCGTCGTTACATATGGGAACTCGCCAGAGAGACCTATTTGCCTTTGAGCTTTTACTAAAAGCCAATGAATATTGGCGTGCACTGATTGTGCTCAGGCACATGCGCACAGTGCACCTGCAGATTTTCGCTTCAGAGACGTTGCCTTGGAGTTGGTTCGTGATCCCTGCATCCTGACGGAGTATTGCTGTGGAGAAACTATTTTAATCTACAAGAAGTTCCCGCAAATCCTGCTCTCTCGTCTGTCAGCGTTTCTGGGAGGCTGCGGGCTGGTCGCCTTTTTCAAGGCGGGCTGTGCCAGCCATCGCTATCCAGTGAGCAAAGACCCCTGAGTGCACG
>JAUCMU010000024.1:6435462-6447366 GCA_032275025.1 Enteromius treurensis
TAGACAGGTGTGTGGCTTTCCTAATCAAGTCCAATCAGTATAATCAAACACATCTGGACTCAAATGAAGGTGTAGAAACAACTTAAGGATGATCAGAAGTAATGGACAGAACCTGAGTTAAATATATGAGTGTCATAGCACAGGGTCTGAATATTTAGGACCATGTGATTTTAGTTTGTTTGTTTTTTTTTATAAAAAATGTATTTTCTGTTAATATGGGGAGCTGTGTGTACATTAATAAGGAAAGAAATGAACTCAAATGATTTTAAGAAATGGCTGCATTATAACAAAAAGTGAAAAATTTAAGGGGGTCTGAATACTTTTCATACCCACTGTAACTGGTACCTGACTGCTCTAAATAGCAAGTGAAATTCTGTACCATGTGAGCTAATGAGCATGTTTACTGCAGTATGTTAGAAGATGGAGATGTTTATGTGATGCAAACAAATGTATTTGTTTACAAATCATAAACTATGGTAAAAGCTTTTGAGGTCATACTGTACCATACAGTACTTTTAAACTAACATTCATTAGTTTAAAAAGAAATAAAAGTTGTTTGTGTTTTACTGCCTCTAGTGGTAATTTCAGCAGCTCCTTTTTTAGCCTTTGAAAATATAAATCCTGCTGTCTACATTTTCTGTAAAGATATAGTTTATGAACACTGTATTTTAAAGTATAATAGAAACCATTTGTAACACTTATAGTACTTTCAGTAAATGCACTTTCTGGACTAGGGAGAAATTTTGTCCTTTTAAAGTTACATGTTTTCATCAAACAATAATCTCTGTTATCTCAAAAGATCAAGCTGAATTTGATTCCTCATGATGTGACCTCTTTAAGGACAACTGTCCAGAGATTCAACCCTAGTTTCTCTAAAATAAATAAAAAATCCCCACACATTTCCCATGATGTCTTTAGATGGAAACACATCACTACATTATTATCAGAGCCCTGGGGCACTGGGTCGAAATACAGTTAAGATGCACAAAGTAATTAAATCCTCTGGCATTACTGCTAATAACAGACTCTTTTGTTCTCTGACTTTTTGGTGTTTCCGTGCTCAGTAATAACTTAAAATGAATGTGTTTAATGAACTTATATTTATATTTATATGAACTTATACTTATATTTCCTGCTGCTTTGATCCCTTCATATAATCAACAGATTGCATTTGACCTTGACCTTGTCGTATCCTCAATACTTTGTACTTTCATTATCAATGGATGGATGATATATCCTATGATATATCATCCATCCATATACTTTACATATACTATATACTATGATAGAGATATTGTAGTTGCTCTAGGATCATTTTGTACAATCTGACAAGTGACACCTGTAAAGAGAAGGGGAAAATTGTTTTAAAGCAACTCAAGGACAAAATAGAGCCCAGACTGGACCATAGCTTCTGTTATTATGAGGAAAAGCAACAACTCTGCATTTATCTCTGCAGCCATTACTCAGTTTGTCTCCAGGCTGCAGTAATAGTGGAGGATTGATATGGCTAGATTTTAATGGAAACAGTTGAGTCATGAGTCATGTGTTTTATATGTACCTGAGTGGGAAAGCATCACTTGTGTGGTGGCATCTCTGAGATCAATGTAGTCTGTGTGCTAAGGCTCAAATCAAAATGAAGAGGATTTTGTGAAAAGACTGGGTATCGTGTTGTATTTGCGTTCGACTCTTCCAAAAGGACATCTGTTTGAATTTATGCGTAACGGGAAAAAATCTTCTTCTGAATCCTTCAGAGGGGTCTTTTATTTACCCGTTTTGAGCTCCTGTTTGTGCAGATAGACAAATGAGGGAAAAGAAATAGCCCACCTTCTGCTACGATTTGACAGATCTAACACGGCCAAAGCCAGTGCTTGGCTGCAGAATTCTGCACACTGTATTACATCACCTGGAGGTGATGGAGGTGAAATCATTTGCATGTATTTGGGTTTCCTGGAATCAATCTTTTGTTTCATGTTTTTGTGAGATTAATTTGTTTTCTGCCTGCACAGTTACTGTGTATTTCATAAAACCGCATGAAGAACATAAGCAGATCTTTGTTTTTTTGTCTGATCAGATGTGCCCTCGGTTGCTCTTTATATCATTAAGGTTTTTGTTGTCATGAACACAACAAGATGAATATTGCAATGTGATCAGGCACAGAGATATTACATAACCAGCCTGGATTTAGCCTTCCTGTTTGGTCAATAGATGTATTTGAGCCAGATGCTTGAGTGTATTAGATTTTTTTCTTTTTAAATGTTGATTTGACTGGTGAAAAGGGCAGAAATGATCCTTTTCGGGTTGAGTATGACCATGTGCAGTGGCTGTGACACTGCCTCTCATTGCTAACAGGGACCATCTGAACTGAGATGCAAGTCAGAAGAGACTATCTGTACTGTTTTTCTTCTAAGGACATTTCAGTAAAGTGAATTTAAAATGTGTTGGGAAGCATAACTGTAAATATAAATTTTCACAAAATAAAAACAAACCTATAAGTAGGATATTTACTACAGTATAGATGGATAATATATTTTTATCACTGTGTTTGCCATTGACCACAGATGCATTTAAACTTGTAATTCAGTCATAGATGGCCTGGTGCATTCTTATGTCAGCATAGAGTTAGATAACAAATATTTATCTGTTTTTATTTGTCCCAGTAGTGTCTATGTTCTTCTTGGACATTATAATGACACCTATTGGTGTGGTGTATGAATCTTATTCACTAACTGCTTCCACTTCACGACAAAAATGTTAATGTTAAAGTCCGGAAGTGAAAGTTAGCAACCGATTTTACTTCCTATTGTGGGGTTCTTCAGAGAGAAACAGAATATTGTGTCTGTATTACATTGTGTTTGTTGTTAAATTGCTTTGTTTAAATGTGGTTTTTAGAACTAGCTGATACTACCTAATATGTAATAATAAGGACACTGTAAAATAATATGTTACCAAATAATGCAATTAAATCAGTCTGATTCCGGGATACTTGCTTGTTCAAACAGAGCTCACTAAGCAATTTTAAAATGCACACCACGTTTCAGAAGCTATTAGTTAATTTTAAGACATTTAAAGCATCTGGATATACATGATCACTTTCCTAATAGCTAGCTGTGGTAAAGTGCTTTGATTTTGGTTATGCAGATCAGGACCCTCTGGCCTGGTGCAGAAAAGTATAGACTGTGTTCTTGCTGACATAGTTACTTATGTTTTCTGTAGTTAAGCTCCTTGGCCAGTTTCATTAGAAGTTTGAAAAGAGATCTGTGTCCCCTGAGTGGACATGCTGATGTGTTTAATATCTCACTTGGCAGTGAACCAAATAGCTTTTTGGAACAACAAATACTTTGAAAGAACATTAATTACCTGACGTTTTGGGTCAATCAGGTGGGTTTATTCTAGCTACTGTGAATTTTAATGGTGTTTAATTGTGATTAGATTGCCATGTAGTCCAATTCACCCAACCAAATGTAAAATAAAAGGAGGATGTGACACAGAAAGGAACATTTAAGTGAAAGCAGATTTTAAAAAAAGCATGACTACATTGGTTGGAACTTTTGCACTTGATCCAGTTTTCCTGTTGGGTATATCAGGATGTTAGTTTCTTTATTCATTTTTATTATCTTATTAAACGTACAAGTGTCAGGGAGTCTCAGTCGTCACAATCACCTGCACCTTCGTTCACCCGTTCCCAATCACCAGCCTTCTGATCCGCTGAACATGTCACCTACAATCAAGCCCTGCTTCAAAAGCACGCTCCTCACTCACCATCCGGTCTACCGTTCACTTTGTTGAATCAAGCCAGACTAACCTCTTTCTGCATTTTCCCTCCAGGGCTATTTCCCTATCTGTGAGTTGTGTCTCCACTGTTTCAGATCTTCACCATTCCACTGACAGTCCACTCCTCGCAATGATTCCATCTACTCGCTCAGCCTGGATTTCCCTGTCTACAACCCTGTCACCATCCCTCCCGATTCTCCTGTTTCTCCTGCTATCTGGGAGACTCAGTTCCCTACACTAAATTCTTTAGTCTAGTTCCAGTTTCTGTGGTCATTTCAGTGAAGTGTTCGGGACAGCGAGCGAGGAGTAATCCGTTCATGAGCAGTTGCTGAGGCTTCGTCAAGCGGACACTTCCATTCAGGACTACCCAGGACTTCCAATCAGCCCACTCCCCAGCGTCACCCTCCACCTTGACTCCAGTACCAGAACCCATGCAGGTAGAAGCCACCTGCTAATCTCGCATGCAGTGGGCCCGCCAAATTGCGGCCGGAGTATGTCTGTATTGCACCTCTCCTGATCCTTTCATCCGGGAGTGCTCCATATCTCCCCCCCGTCCTCTGGTGAGTATTGCATTGTATTCCATTGCTCCATCGTGCACTTCCTAGGCTACGTCCTCATCCCTGAAGGCATGCAAATGGACCAGGGGAAAATCTCTGCACACTTGGAGTGGCCAATTCCCCAGTCCATCAAAGAACTCCAGAGGTACTTAGGATTCACAATTTTCTATCGACAGTTTATCCTCAACTACAGCAAGCTCCTTGTTGCTACGAGGGGAAGCCAAAGTCCCTGAGGTGAAACCCTGAAGCCAAGAGAGACTTCCACAATCTCCAAGGAGCGTTCAGCACGGCCCCCATCTTGCGCCATCCAGACCCACAAGCCTCCTTCGTAGTAGAAGTAGATGCCTTTCCCACCGGTGTCAGGGCTGCACTGTCCAAATTCCACGATGAGCCTTCCCGCCTCCATTCTTGCACATTCTATTCTCGGAAACTTTCCCTTGTAAAGGTCAACTATGACATTGGGTAACTGAGAGCTGTTGGCCAACTGCATTCTAGTGTAGATCGGTCCCATAGAGGGGTGTCAGGAGCCACCTGGGGAGGGAGGTAGTGTCAGGGAGACTCAGTCATCACGGTCATCACAATCACCTGCACCTTCGTTCACCCGTTCCCAATCTCCAGCCTTCTGATCCGCTGCACCTGTCGCCTACAGTCAAGCCCTGCTTCAAAAGCATGCTCCTCACCAGCACTCACCATCTGGTCTACCGTTCACTCTGTTGAATCAAGCTAGACTAACCTATCTCTGTGTTTTCCCTCCATGGCTATTTCCCTATCTGTGAGTTGAGTCTCCACCGTTTCAGATCTTCACCATTCCATTGATATTCCGCTTTCCGATAGTCTTTTACCCTTCCTGTTTGTCAATAAACCATATCCCTGACTATTTCCTGTCTGTCCCTGTAGTCTGTGTGTGACAACAAGCATAATTGACAGCATTTGTGACTTACAGTACAGTACTTACAGTTTTTTAATCAATTATGATTTATTTCTACTTTTAAAAAATTAATTATGGTTAATTTTATGGTTAAATAAATTTTATGGTTAAAATCAGGCAATTATGGCTAATCCATAAATGTAAAAATATTGATTGTTTCAATAGTACATCCATGAGACGTAAACATTTAAAAAAGAAAAAATAAATTTTAAATATATCACATACTAACCTTTTTCTGAATATAATATATCAGATTTTACAATTTCATTGCCATGACAACACAATGGCTAAGATCCTAAAATAACTTCTAAAATGATGAAAAATTAAAGCTGTAAAGCACTTTTAACAGAAGTGTTTTTATAAAATTTAAAGCATCACTTTTTTGCTGTTAAATCCTCCAAATATTTGCCTCATTACTTTGTAAATTTACCACATGTCAACTGAGCTTAACTTGTAATAGCGTATTCCTTTATAATTTTCCTGAACAATTTACCATATTTTCAGCTCTCATGTGGGGAAAAACACAATGAGCTGCTGTTGTTCCTGTCATTATGGAAGTTCAGTTTTATTTGGGTCAGTGTGTTATGTAATGTGATTTGTCTAACTTCCCAAATGCCTCATTTTAATTGTAAAAAGCATCCTTTTGTATGTCAGTGTATGTAGAGCGCTGTAAATCTAGTAATTTAATGTGTTATGAGCTATTCAGATTTTAAAAAGTAATATAAAATTGCAATGTTTATTATGTCACTTTGTATTAAGAAGCTTTTTCAATCATTTGTTGTCAAATAGAAACATGCCTTTTGTCTGGAGAATGAAAATAGTAGTTAACCAGAGCATCACACGCAGCACGATACCGAAGGTTATAGATCATTGCAGTTGCGCATTAGTGCATGCTGCCTTATTTAAGCGTGAATCTCCTCTGATGTGAGACCTTTTGATCTAATCCATATAAAGCCATCAGTGAATCACCTGGTGCTGGTATTAAGGGAGGGAGTTTGCTGCTGAACTCATAAGTATATGTTAAGGAAACAAAGGTGATGGAAAGTCCATACTCCTCAGCACGCTGCAGGGAGGCAGTATGGGTGCACAGGCCAATCTGAGCCTCAGACAGGATGAGTAATGAAGCGCTGTCTTCTGTTCGTGTGCTCCACATGCTCTGGAATATTCCTCACTTGTGTGTGAGTGCAAAAGTTTGTACAAATCACAATGTGTCTGTGTGTGATTGATCATGGCAGAAGGTGGGAACTATGTCTTGTATGTTTCCCTCTGATCTTATTGTAGTTGTATTTTCTCTATATCTTTTCAGAAAGCACTGTGTGTGTGTGCATACAGTAATTAATTTTTCTCAAACTTCAAAGCGCTACATATGGGCTTGCTTGTCCATGGAGATTCAGGAAATGTTGTCAGAGTCAAAGGAGGGTCAGAGTAGCACACAAACACAACAACTGCAAATACACACTTAGACACCAATACTATATTTAAACATCAGCACTGGGTTTATGTAACCGCTTGCCATGATCGTTCGTTGCAGTGAAGGCCTGTGTTTTTTGCAGGTTTTAGAAGCAGTGAATGCTGTCATAATGAACATGAAGATCCATTGAAATCCGTTTATTGTTTCTTCACAGCCCTCTTGTATTTAAGGGCAAATGGCGTGTTGTGTTCTTAAGCAGTGCATCAGATTTCTGTCCTGTCTCGTTTGTTCTGAGCACATAATTTAATATCCTGGTGTCTGGACTGTCTCCTCTTCTGTCTCTATAACATTTTAGTTTAGGCTGCAGTTGAAGATAGTATGCCATAGCTGCACTCTTAAAATTTAATTAAAATTACCCCATAATTTACACCTCTCCAAGTCATCCTAGGGGTATATAACTTTATTCTTTCAGACGAACATAGTTGGAGTTTTTAATACATTTATCCTGGCTCTTCCAAGCTTGGTAATGCTGTTGGATAGTGGCCATTATTTTGAAGCTCCATAAATAATATATACCCATCATAAAACTAACCTATATGCCTCCAAGGGGTTAACACATGTCTTCACTGCTGGAAAAAAACAGCATATGCTGGTTAGGTATGTTTTGATCCTCGGATGCTGGTTTGAGCTGGTCCTTTGCTGGTTTATGCTGGTTTAAGATAGTAGTTTTGCTGGTTTATGCTGGTCCTTTATTAATTAATACTTTAATAAAATATCAAGCAGAACATTTCCTTTCGACATAGCAAATGTTATTCTAAATGTTATTGTCATGCCATTACTGTTTTTACTGTACAATACATGTATCAAATAAATGCAGCTTTAGTAAGCTTTAAGCAGAAGTGTAAGAGAACGCAAATCAATCTTAAATCAGCATATTAAATTAGCACCCACATATAAGCATATAATCAGTTTTGATTCTAACAGCATTACGTAGTTTATTTTGTGAGTATTCTGCAATATGCTTGTCCTCTCTTAAAGATAAATTGATTCTGTGTGGTTAACAACAGAAGTTTTCTATGGTAATATGCATTAATGAAGTCCCAGTCTTCAAAGACATGTGCATAGTGAAATTTTGCTCACATCTTTGCTGTAATGAGTAACACAAAGTAGCAGAATCTATTCATTAGAGTCCAACAAAGAGAAAAGTCAGTGAAACTGCAATGAAACAATGGTATAATGAAGCTTCATCTATGTAAAGTGCACAAAAAAACTCAATGTTCCTCTTTTTGTCTATATGTAATCCAAAACGCCTGTGGTGTCTCCTGGCAGGAGATGCTTGTCATTCATACATCAGAGGAAGTTCAGTCATCATAACACAACATAACAAAGACAGGTGGGTAGAAATGGGTAACACTGTATGTCAAATGAACATTGTACATTCCTGAGAGATTATTTCCGACTACTGTTGACGAAACATGGAAAGGATGAAGAAGAGTTGAACTTTGTCCACATCCCTATATAAAGCCATTGGAGACGTATGTCGTCAAGAATATTTACTTATTAATATTTATTAATAGTTTATTTATTTATCATTTGTATATGGACAGAGGTATTGAGTGTTTATATTAGAGTCAGTGTGTGGAGATTAATATGCCAATAAATGTGCCTTCAGTTCAGTTCTGTTGTGCTACGTCTAGCTGTTTTAAAACACAAGGAGGCAATCTGTGCCAAGGACCCCGGAGTAATCAGTGCTCAAGGCATGATGCGTCATAATCTGTTCAAAGGATGAGTTACTAAAGTTGGAGAATTAGATGTGTAGTAAGGGTTTTGTTACTACTGTTTACTTGTTGTTTATTAACATGCTCATTACTAGCATTTTGGATGTTAATTAATACTATTCATTACCTTTTGGATAGCTTGCAGTGTATTAAAATACACTGCTCCGCGTTGCTCCGCCGCCTCCTTCCCGGACCCACGAGGACACCAGTGTGCATGCACAGGGGAAGAGACCGGTCTCCCGAGGAGGGGCGCGCATAGTCCTTTTAACGGCGGCGGTGAAGAGGCACCATTAGACTCCGGTGCGCCTCATCAGTGTTACATGTATTTATGTAAGCGCTATATAAATACACTTGAATAAAGGGTAAGAATTTAAGAATCTTGCTTGGTCTGACACCAGCTTATTTGCAAAATATGCTATGTCTCCAGAAAATATGTCTCTGGAACACATCGATCATCTAATTACATCCTTCAAGGATTCCTTAAACAAATTGTATTTGGCCGCTCTACCTGCAGATTTGCTCCTGATGATTGGAATCAGTCATGGAAAATGTTAAAATTAGACTATTGAAATGGTCTCAAGTCAATGGTTTTAAAACAGTTTGTATTATGTTTGGTTTACCTCTTATTTTTTTGTTTTGATGAAGAATTGAATTTATATGTATTTATATATATAATTGTATTACAGATTATATTCTTCAATAGAACAATAGGCTAGTACTTTTTTTTTTGTAAAGTGCTGCCCAATGCTGTGAACAATAAAATATATTTTTATTGTTATTTATTTATAATTTGTTTAATGAAATTATATGGTTAGTTATATGATCTCAATATCAACACATTACTTCCAGAAACAGCAAGGTCACTTGTGAATCATATGTGCATGCATTAATGTAATCATATTTCTCCAAATAATGTTAAGGTACCCATTTTTATGTCTAAAAATGCAGTGCGTACCTTTAAGTACTTGGTTAAGTCTAACAGCAAAAACGGTCACACTATGGTTTGGTATTGATTTTAGAGTGGAGATGTTTTACGCACCTACTGTACGAGATATACGAGATGTTTTGCTTTCCAAACGTGATTAAATTCCGTGACCATTAGTGGAGCAGAAATTTTGTCTGTGACTCTGCTGTGGTTCCTATTGAAATTCCAAGTATGTGTGTTTGCTGCAGGTTGTCTTCATCCCTTGAGGCCTCCGTTTGAAATGGAAATTTTCTTGGGAAATCAAAATATGCCACACACACACACAGACAGTGGACCTCTCTGCTCCGTTTCTAAGCTGTGCTTGTCATGGCTCTGTGGCAGCCCTGTGTGCTCGTGTGGCTGCTGACACCTGCATCAAAAATAGAACAGATGCAGCTCGCAGGGATCCTGTATGTAGATAATTAATCTTTATCTTTCCTTTTTCCAGTTTTTGCTTATTTACAACACTTTTTTTTTTACTGTATATTGAGTATAATATTGGTGAAGATGCTAATATTCTCTAGTTTTTACATACTTTCACAATACAATGTCATTGCATACTGTACATCTTGATTGATTTGGATGAATTGGGAGAAATGGCAAAGTGTGGTTTTCCACCAACATGGAGACAACTTTCTTTCATCAGCCTGCCAGAGGTGTGACTACAGGGTCAACGCGTTATGCCATCGCAAGGGTCCAGAATGTGGATTCTGTGTTCAGTTTGTTTTTTTACAGAGGAGATGATTGACCTCATTGTCAGCATGACCAATCTCAATGGGCGCCGCACAATGAGAACCTGGCAGTCAAATCAGGATCTGACTCTCCTGAGTCTGTGGTGTGAAGACAATACATCCTGCAGCTCGCTGGAGAGGTCAGGCTGCATAATCATTTCTAAAACTTTGGTGCAAGTCAAGCCCTTTCTCATGTTTCTTGCTGCTCTTCTGACAGTCAAATGCCAGCAGGATGGCATGCAAGAGTTTAAATCCACTTACCTTGTTTTTGTTTAGTCTGGACTTCTCACCATCAAAAGGCAGGGTTACAGTAATGTAAGAAGTACCTGAAGTCTTGAGTGACATGCAATGGATCTCACATAACTGGACGTAACAGCTTAACATAAATATATAGCAGTGATAAACATTTAAATCTCTTTGATTGAAATTCACACTAGCTTTATTGACTCACTCAAATAATGTCTCCATATTCTATTAGCTTTGTTACCTAGCAATGAATTTCAGGCATATTCTATATTGATAACAATGACAATAAGCATTATAGTCAAAATAATGAAAATGATCTTTCTGAATCACCATGAATGTGGAGGTGTAAATAAATCCTTCCTTTCTCCGAAACCTCAAACCTGCCAAATGTCCCTTAAATGTCTGCCAACACCACCCTCCTGCCTTGCGGAGATAGGATTTAACAGTGTTGTGTCCTCACAAAGCTGAAATTAACTGAGCAACATCCCATTTCCGGATACAGGTCTTGAGGGGGTGTTCTTTCACTTGGATGTAGTGGCCACTTTACAGTCTCCAAAAGGGGTTTAACCCCCCAGCTGACCCCGTTGGCTCAGAATGGGGTGGGATCTGACGAAGGGGGATGTGCACGGGCCAAGCCCTTGTCCCCAGAGGTACCATACAGAGGCAGTGGCTGGTCCACACCACTCTCTGTGCGTTGTCCAGCTCAAGTCAGCATGTCACCGTAAAGGCCATGCTAGTTGTGACAGAACTCAAATGCTCTTCATGCCTCATAATTCAGCACTTCTTTAAAGCCATTGCTTCTGGCCAAGTGATTTTTCTGTTATCCATTTGGAGATTGCATCGGTGTGTGGGGGCGGTTCTGTGCGTGGACTCTTCTGTCTGCATCATCCGTACATGTATGTGTCAGTGTGGTTCTTTTTTATGAAACAATGAACCCCACAGTGCAATGAATGTGTCACTTTTAAGGGCTGACAGTAATATAGGTGGATTGGCCTGCTGTTTTACAGGCGTAAAGGGTGAGAGACATACTTTTCGGTATTCCGCCCCTCTGAAAGAGAGAAAATGTGAAATGCATAAATACGCATTAAAAAAACATTAGATCTGATGTCATTTGCTTCCCTCACAACTGTGATTTGGAGCTCGTTATTGTTTGTTTTCCTGTGCTGACAGCATGTTTTGGTTAACCTGCCACTCAGGTGACATCATCCGTGAGTGGTACAGTATTCTAATGGGATACACACTAATAGAATGTTAATTTAATTACACCACGCCCAACCTAACTGCTGCATGCTGAGAGTAACCAAATGAATTGTGAGCTGAGGCTTAATATCTCTGCATGCACAATGAACTCTGTCTCTCACTTTGTTTTGCTTGGAGTCTGTGAGTTCCCTTTCAGTCGGTCACTTCGACGTCACGACGGTGACGGCGAATAGGAATCTCTCTTCGAGATGCCAAAACAACTCTGCGTGTATGTAAACACGCCAATGATTTTCATTGGCATACGCTGATTAGGATCAG
>JAUCMU010000024.1:6447466-6457773 GCA_032275025.1 Enteromius treurensis
GACCTACTTATACTCGCAAGGCGATTGGGTTCAGCTGATCCTAATCAGCATATGCCAATGAAAATCATTGGCGTGTTAACATACACGCAGATTTGTTTTGGCATCTCGAAGCGAGATTCCTATTCATGGGTCACCGACGTGACGTCTCCGTTCCCTTCTTCAGGGAAAGAGGGTTACAATACGTAACCGAGATGTTTGCATCTGTTTGTACAGCGTGCATGTTTTAGGCTTTTAGGTTTTATCTCTACTACACTACTACTACTCTCTACACACTAGTGTAAACAGGGCCTTAGGCAAAGATAGATCAGAAAAGTTCATGTAAAATGTTTAATAAAAAATAATTCTGACTTCATTACTGCATTGACACAAGTATTATTGTATTAACACATAATTATTTGAACTGAGCACAAAAATAAACGTAGCCTAAGTGTAATAAATTCACCTGTCAAAAAAATATAAATAAATATAGTATTGTATGCAGTATGCATTTATACATGCCTTTGTTGCTTGTTTTTGTGGTTCTATTTAAAAGACAACAAAATACAGTGACTAAGAGAAAAAAATATTGTTTGAATGTTAGGGAACGCCAATTTAAAAGTTGCCAAGGTCTGTTCTCATTTAACATTTATAATTTTTTCATGCATGACAAAATTATTCAAGAATTATCCACCCTGTTATTTAGAGCAGACAGACCTCCAACATCCACCAACTGACAATGATTCTCTATTAGTATGTTTAAAAGATTATAAAATCACTGTATTTTTGAAAGCAATCATTTTAAGCTATAAAACCTATAGACAGCATTTGTCTTAAAATGTAAATAATAGTGTTTTATTAGAATATATTAATTTAAGAATAAAGTGTTTAAATTATAATTATATTAATATATATATATATATATATATATATATATATATATACATAGTTATGATATGTTATGTTAGTGTTGCCGTACATGCTCTGCAAACTTTCAACTTAAGTCATCTGGTATAGTTGCAAATATTGTTGTTATTTCACAATCCACTGTTATTTTCATAGAGGGTGGGATAAAGATTTTTTTTGTTCAGTATTTTGGACAAATAAAGCACTTTGTTTGCCGGTTTTCAGTAGTCATTTCCATATCTTAGTCTAAGCACCAGAGCAAACAGGGCAGTTTAGAGGTAAACAAAAGGAGAGGAAGTACCAGAGCTGCTGTTTCTTCAGCCCAGCGGAATAATCGGCCTCACGCAGACTCGCCTTATCACAGCTGCTTTGAAACAGCCTGAATCTGAGAACAGCCTGGCTGCCATTCTAACAATACACTGCTTGTTTGAGATGATGGCCTATTGGTGTACAATTGCGACTTATACATCATGTGTCTTTTTTCTCATTCATTCATTTTTTTGAAAAGTAAAACATTTTTCTTTTCTTTTTTTCCTTTCTGCATCTTATTGCATTCCTGTCGAATTTGACTTATAAAATATATATATATATCAGATCTCTTTTTAACACATTAATCTATCAAACAGAATGGCAGCTGGAAATGCGAGCGTGCGAATGTGAGATGAGGCTGATGGAGGGAGCGTCTGTGATCTTTGAGGAAGCACTCTGTGAATCTCGTTGTCTCTGCTCCACCTTACCAGATCGATCTGCCAGAACATCTCTCTTCTTCCACTGCATGCGGGTGTGAGCATGTGCTCTTGCGTGTATGTGCCGATTGAGGCATGTGGGCGTGTGCTTGAAAGTTTTCCCCCATCCTAACCAAGACGCCTGCTAACTAGAGTGTCACTGGATTTGTGTGAGAGTGTGTGTTTGTGAGTTAGTAAGCAGGGATGTTAGAGGCTGCTTGTTGAGCTGCTCTCACCCACTGGAGGTTAACAGTGAGGAGATTGGTGATGTCATACTTGCCTGCCTCCATTCCGTTCTTTCTAAAAGAGTCCACACGCTGAACAGTATTTACAAAACAGTCAGAATGTACACAGTCCTTATTTTGCAGAAATAGGAAATAAAGCTGAAATAAATAATAAATAATAAAAAAAGATAAAGGAATTGGAGAAGAAACTAAAAGAAAGTTAATAATCAAAAAATAAATAGGAAAAAGAATGCAATTCAAGGACAAAATGGCATAGTGAAAATAGAAATCAATCATCAGAGTAATAAATGTCTGCGGTCTAATAGTTCTTATTGACGTGCTGCTACATAGATACTTCCTAAGGGGGAATGTGATTCTCTCACACTCATTTTGTTCTGTCATCTCTTTCATTCTTTCATTTTTTAGGATTTTGTATCTTCGGCTGCTCGGATGAAAGCAAAGAGAAATAGAAAGACCTGAGGCGAAGTATAGATACGAACACATTTAAAGGTGGTATCGCTAGTTCAAAGCAACACCCACAGTATTGTCAGGTATATTACATCTCTGGATCTTAGCTATCTTTAGTAATGATCAACGTTCTATGCTTTAAAATAAGCAAATGAGTGTTGTAAAAAGGACAAATGAATCACCATATGCTAATAAACACAGCTCTTCTTCACCATGTTTGAAATCTGGCTGCAAATAAATACTGCAGCGAGTCAGGCTTTTAGTGAGACTGATTAGGGAGACTTCAGATGTCTTTACTCTCACTTGCAGTTGTGGGGTGTGGAAATGCTGACGCTGAGAAATCAGGGCGTCCCCTGTGATCATTGTTCCTGGAGAATACATTCCATCTGTCTACCATCTGTCTTTGAACTGCAGATGAATTTCTTACTGGACAAACTGCTCCTCTGTTCTCATTAGAGACCAGCGGTCAGAGCGTGACATCATAAAGGAGGGACAGAGGTCCCTCTAAAGAAGCTTGTCATTTTGTAAACATTTCCAAGTAATCACTTAAATATTTAGCGTGCAGTTCATGCATGGTGAAGCTCACTTGTTAAATATGCCAATGTTAAAGTTTAAAGTTGGCTCTGCAGCCTTTAAAATTTCAAATAGTATTACAAATTAAAAGTTTTGAAGGTTAATCGGGTGGGATATGGACAGGCTTACGGATAGATGAATCAGAGAAAGTTTAAAGGTTTTATTTGGAAGGTTATTCAGGCCTTACAGGTTGGGTATATATATGCCTGTGTGTTTATAAATAGATAAAAAGAGTGAAATAGAGGGCAGACTGGCTCTCTCACCTTCATCACCCACATTTCTCCTGTGATGGACGCTGAGATAGATTCGTCTCCTGCTCTGCATTACTTATGCCACAGTGTGTATGCTTTAAACATTACAAACTAAATAATACATAAATCATGTTGAGGAAGCAGTAGGGCTCGTGAAGAACATACTGAAAGATGTTTCTGCTGAGAGAGAAGGAAGACTGAGAAGAAAAGTATAGAAGTGGTGGTTTATCATCTTCACTGTGCCATTCTCATTCATTCGATAAGGAATAGAGGGGTGACTGCCCCTGGAAATGTCTGTAGAGTGAAAGGGAGAAAACGCCAAAGGCTCCCCTGTGTGTCAATGCTAAAGGCACGTCTTTGAGGGGTTTTGACACAAATGGTCTTTTAAAGCTGCCTTGAAAATGTTTCTGCACATATTGCCATAAAAACTGAGGTTTCGGTGAAGGACATTTTTCTTGGAGAACAACAACAGATTCAATGTTTAAAAATAAAAAAATATTAACAAAATAAAAGTTTCTGCAATTGTATATATTTTTTCGTTACCATTTTCATTACCTTTATGTTCATATACATTATACATGTTTGACACATTTACATCAATATATTGTATACACTTTTACAGCTTAATCTGTTACAGTTCAGCAATTATGATATTTTGTACATAATCATTTTTATTATTATTTTCCAATGAAAAGTATGTATGTGTGTGTGTGTTAACAGTGATGTCCCACAGTGCATGTACAGTAGATCAGTCTCCCATCAAAACCATTAACATATTGACCTTTCTGAGCATGTCTAAGAAAGAGCTGACAGTCAGCAGTGCATGGATGTACCATTATTATATTGAGCGTATCTAATTAGAAAAAAAGTGAGTTAGTGAAGTCCACAGCATTCTATGAGAAAATGCAATTAGAGAAACATGTTTGACATGATGTCATTGTCTTTCTCTGGTGTGCCACTGAACAATGCCTCTTCAACCTCATCTAAATATTTTATCATATGAGTGAAGGTGGCCAGCAGACATCCTCAGGCTTTTTTAAATGTTTTGTTATGTGCATAATGCATTCCTCTTATTTTAACATCTGATTTAATGCCAAAAAGTCTACAAGGTACAGTTGAGGGATATCAACATTTCCCTCTATGTCCATACACATGATCAGTTTAGTTGACAGGCAGAGAGCTCTACTGCAAGGACTGTCCCTCTGATGTCCTTGTCCTCAAGTGGTTGGACACAGAAAATGGCAAATGAGAGTTTGGCGTGAGGAATTTGCTATAAATAATTTAAAGTGGTGTACCATCATCAGGGGAGATTAGGGTTCAATTTCAGCTCCCAGACTCAGAACTAATGTTTGGTTGGGGGACATGAGCACACACACATACACACAACAAGAGACAGACTGTTGGAACAGTTGAAAGAGAAATGTTAACTCCCCGAGGAGCAGTGCTAGTTTGGATCAGAAGAGAAGCACTCTCACACACAGTTCCATTGGTAGATTCAGATGCAAACCGTGTCTTCTGTCTGCAAATCAATAGTAGAGGAACAACTGCTGTTAAGTCAAACACCCAAAGAACCCCGGTGAGATGAGATCAGTCTACAGTGATTCTGAACCATCTCTCAAGCATCCTAAATTAGACAGACGTGACAGTTTTGGTTCAGCCATCACTATCAAAAATGTCACCACTTCCGCTTACACCTCAAAATAATACTTGTGTCGCCTCACCTATCTGGATAGTGAAGTTTAATTGCAGGAATACTTCACCCAGGAATGAGAATTTGACATCATTTGCGCATTCTGTGGAACTCACATGACTTTCTTCTTTCTCGTTTGATATTTTGCTGGCAATCTAAGAAGCTTTATCCTCTTCAATGGGTCAGTATCATCTTTTGTGTTCAACAGGAAGTAATAAAGCAACTTATACAGGTTTGGAATGACGTGAGGGTGAATAAATGATTTTTTACATTTTTTAATTTTTGGGTGAACCAAATTCTATTAAATTGCTAATGTATTTAGAATAGTTATGATTATTTGGTTTTCATAAAAATAAATGTCTTAAGAATAGTCATAAAAACATTTTTGATACAAAACTTGGCTTTTTGGATGTTTGTGTTGTTCCTGTGGGTTGTAAATATGGAGAGAGAGCCAGATAGAGACTGGGCAGATCCTTTCACCCCTTCTGCTCATGTTCTGCTTAAGCAATACTGGCTTCCCAGAAACTCAATAATGAATTTGATAGACATTTTTAGCTATAATTTGCAGTAAAAGACAAAAAGGTCCTACCCTTCAGTGATACAGTCAATGTTTACAGTGATACTGCACTGATAACATAAGATAAAATCATCTTCATTCTTACATAACTTGAGAGAGGTTTATCTTCAATGTTAAAATGTCTTCTTTTATAATTAATTAATTGGTTTGTACAGAGCAGGACGCTTAGGCAGATTGCTTTGGGTAAATGACCATTAATTAGAATACTGTATTTTTTCAAAAATGACAAACGTCTGCAAGTGTATCATGCAGATGAATAGAACAGTTTGAAAATATTGCTTGTTCATTCGGTCTTCCATGACCTTGCTGAATGATTTATATGTACGTTAACATGCTATTGAGCTCTTGGCTGTGAATAACTAAAATTACACTATAGTCAGATCTAATGTCATGTCCTTAATGTTTATTATATTTTTTGGACATTGTGTATACAGTATGTGCATTTTGTGAGAGAGTGTGTTATATCTGTCTAATGAGCAGATCTGCAGGTGACTCTGCCTTGTAGCCTCAGCACACTCCTTAGCAGGGGACACCGACAGTGAGGATATTCTCATTATTTCCAGCACAGTGAGTGAATGAAAGAGCAAGTCAGTAAGCCAATGAACGAGCAAGCTAGTGACTGAAAGAGTGAGTAAGTGACTGAATAAGGGAGTTGAAGAGAAAATGTAATAATGTTTGATTTCAAAAACCCAGATTTGGACAGTCGGAATAGAAATATTTAAAAGCTCATTTATATTTAAACAGCTTCACCAAGGGAAGTAAACTTTTGCCCAGCGCCCAGCTTTGCTCTAAATCTATTCTCCTCCATTGCCAAAACAAGCCAGCAAACAAATCAATCAATCTATCTATCTATCTGTCTGTCTTTCTGTCTGTCATTTAAGCTACATATGCAAGACGGACCCTCATTATGGATCATAATGTTATCAAGAAACCTACTATCAAAATACACAATTATGAAGTAATAAGCTATTTTATGTCCTGTTTTGAACTCCCTTATCAAAACTACATTGTTAATATGGTGTTGTTCAAAATATATTATATAGTTCTCTGTGCTTTATTCCTTCCCCTCAAAACATTTAGTCATTAGTTCATTGTATGAGTACGGTGACTGGGAGGGGACGTCTTCGGTTCACTTAGTTTTGTCGTGGCCACGAGATATTAACTTGTGGGAATGTGACATGTCGTAGCCATGACGCTTAAATGTCCATTAAGTCATTGTCTTCGTAATAATTATCAGCATCATCATCAAAAACAACATCAACATCCCCCTTTTTTTTCCTTTCGATCTTTTTACATAACTTTCTGACTTTATAATATTCAACAATATATAATATATATATTATATACTGCACTATATGTTATACAATGTAGCCTAATAAAGATTTGATTATGGCGATTGAAATTTAAAATGCAGTTTAAAGGTTTGAATTAAATATATTTTATGTTATTTCTGTGAATTAATAATTATTAACATAGTATAACGGCTAGGGCAGCCGTTGAATCATCTATTTTATTGAGGAATTAATCATTCACGCATTTTTATTTGCAAATGAAAACACAACACGCTTATTTATCATCACGCACGGGCATAAACAGTCTACAATCATAAAGGATACTAGCAATAACTATACAGAACGTTAAAGAGGTATACACATATACTCCAGAAATAAATATAAAATATAGCCCTAACAAGTTAATATAATAGAAGATTATACGAATAGTATAGAATATACAAATAGTAAAGTAAATGTTTAATGTAATAAAAATGTTTTAAACATCTCTGATAATGTTTGTTTATGCAATAAACTTGTGGCCACAAGAAAAAATATGTCGTTCCCTCAACATAGCATCTCGAGGCCACGACGTGATGTTTCACTGTGTCTAGTCTAGTCATGTCTTTGTGTATGCTTTCATTGTCCATGTGCTCTCTGTTTGTTTATGTACCTCTTCCTTCATTTGTAACTCCGCCCCGTCATTAGTGTTCACTCCCTACCAGCCGTGTGTGTCCAGGTGTTTCGTTTTATCCCTTGATTGTATCTTGTATTTAAACTGTGTCTTGTTCAAAGCCCTTTTGTCGATCGTTAATGTTTCATGTCTGCATGTTGGTCTATCTGCGTTGGTTTTGCGTGTTCTTCAGCCGCCTTGTATTTTCTTATTGGATTAAATGTTCACGTTTTCATTGAACCTTCTGCCTCCCGAGTACCTAGTTCTCCGCTGAGAAGCAACCGCAACATCACCAAAGCTACATTGTTACAATCAAGCTCCCACAAGTTGACAAGAAGTCATTCCACGACCAAACTAAGTGAACTGAAGATGTCCACTCCCGGTCACCGTATATATGTAATTAAATGCAATGGTTGATCTAGTTATCATAAAAAAATAATCAAACATATTTTCTACAGAATTCTATTAGACTTTTTGTACATTTGCCATGAATAGTGCAAGTGAATCTTGGCTTCACTTATAAGGAGAATATCAACCAATTATAACTCAGTTCTCTGCATAGACAGAGGACAATACAAGAGTTACAAGTTACAAGTTCTGACGATGGATGAACATCCAAAAAAAGGGTCAGGATCAACAGCAGAGAGGAAAAAGTGGAGCAAGGATGCTTGGTGGAATTGTACAGAGGAAGAGGCAGAAGATAATAACTATTGTTATATTGACAACATGACTAAACGATCTTGTTTGTGAACAATGACACAAGGGCTTTTCATTCATGATGGCACTGACATGTTCATTGACATAAATACTTGTTTTGAGAGATGAACTAAAGATTTTGAGTTAGTTACAGGCTTTTGCAGGTAATCCATTGCATTTTGCTGTTTGTATGATTTGTTTTGAGAAATGCACATACTTCCTTGCAAAAATTAAGGATGATTAAAGAAATGCACCAAAGCGTCTGTAATAGGCAAGGTGGATTGTGGACTCGGAAGTAAACTCCCACTGCTATGATTGGCTAACAGTTGTGTGATAACCTACATCATTCATAGGTGAACACTGATCTGATTTAAGTAAAATCACATGAATAATCATTACATACTGTATCACTACATTACGTACTGTAATGAAAACATACTCGCACTTTAGAGTACTGTCAGGTCCAATATAGTCAGCACAGCATCATCCCAATTTTAATCTTTCTGAAAATACGGTGTCAATTTGAGCCTAATTATTTATAAACAAATCTATTGTAAAAAGAAGTGAACAAAAGATAAAAATGAAGTTTTTCCAATCTTTCCTAATGTTAAGATCAGTGAAAGCAATTGAAAGACTTTCCTTTAGAGCTTGCATTCGCCTCTCTTACTACGTGTGCAAATCGGTGGACGGGACTAAATAGGCAGCGATGTAGAAGCAGGCGTTGATCTTCTTTTGCAGAAGTGGATTTAGCTCCACTAAAATGTCATAAAGTGACACATTCCACAACTTGCCGTTTTGTTTGATTGGCTTCAATATTAGCAGGTTTTAGAGAACAAGAAAGTTTAAGTTCTGAATCTCACAAAATGTTTTTATTGCACAATGACCTCTTACCTGTATATGTCAAATGATCAAGGGAATTTTGATTTCTCAGTCCATGACTCCTTTCACATAACAAGTATTTTGACACAAAAAAGCAATTGGAAGCTTATTCCAAATACAGATGAATCTGATTTCTGCCTTGCCAACCTTGAGACATTCAGGCTTTCATTCTATTCTACTCTTTGTGTGTGAAACACGTCATTCACTTTGTGCACAAACACATCTGAGGCTTGTATTCTCCCAGTTGGCAAGAACATTCTGTACTGAAGCTTTACAAACCACAGCTGAAGAAAATTTTTGGAGGTGAACGAGGGACGGAAAGAAAGAAAACTTAAGGAACCGGAAAAGTTTTTCACAAATGTGTAAGTTTTCGGAAATTATCTTTTGATTTGTACGTTTTTTATTTATTTTTTTCACAGAGCGAGGAGACTAAAAGAACAAGGAATATAATCTGTGTGTCACTTTCTAATTTACACATAAAGAAATTTACTGAAAGACTGAGATAAATGTGTAAGTAGAACATATCAATGTATAATGAGGAGACTGTTGGCATTACTCTGGCACAAATAAAGATAAGTATATCCTATACACCGGCACAAATGTTGGTTTATTTGTGTTTATCCAATGCACATGGGGGACAAGAGCACTAGTGGACAAATGTTTCTGACATAAAAAAAGCTTATGAATGTAGTCACAGACAGTGAAGAATCGACTGAATCATAACAGTCATCCCATGGTTGTGAGTAAATTTATATTGATATAATATATATCAAATGTTAACCTTGAATTTACATTTATATAAGCATAGCTGCAATTCCATTCCAAAAACATCCGGCAACCTACTAGAGCGCCAATTTTGTATATGTTCAATAAACTTTGCATTGTTTTGTCCGTTTGCAAGTATAGGCCTACAAGCCCTATTCGGACGGGACTAGTTTTCTAAACTATGTGTTGTTTCGATTCTTCCCACCTGATGTCTGCGATTTTCATGTACCGTTTCGGACGGAACTAACATCTCCATGTTTATTACAGAGGTGGAAGGGCGTCACAGAGATCACACTGTATGCGTGCATTGCGTATACGCTTTATTCAGCCCCCCGCCATTTTAATTCGAAAAGGCTGTGTATGTATATGTATATGTGTATATATATATATACATATATATTATTGTTCAATAAACTTTCTTAATGTGTGGTTACTTTAGTTTAACTATTATGTTTTTATTTGTTGTAAACCCATGTTTAATTTTGATAATTGAAACATATGTAACCGAGTGCAGAAATGAACGCGAGTAATCTTACATGATGTACAATAGCCAGTCTTAAAGTGCCCCTATTATGCTTTTTCAAACATGATGTTCATGCAGTGTGTCATGTAGCTGTATGTGAACATAAACTA
>JAUCMU010000024.1:6457873-6475065 GCA_032275025.1 Enteromius treurensis
TATTTGGACTGGCTTGCTCCTCTGAACTTCTACCTGTAAGTAAGATTAATAATTGATGATTATATTTTCTTGTGATCATATTTGTGCATGTGATGTTGTGTAACAACCCTGCTCGTCTTGGTAACCGGCTAGCTTGTGTTTCTGTAGTTATGTTGTTCAGTTCTGGGCCTAATATAGTCTAATACTGTGATTGATTCAGCTTGACTGTCTGTCTGTCTCATCATTAGCTCTTTTTACACAAAGGGGGGATGACGCAGGTATTTCCCCGCGGTTTAGTTATGTGCCAGAAAATGCTTAATGTCTTGGGAGCGACTTATTTAACGTTACATAGGTTTGGCATAGTTATTATCGTGCTCGACGGCGTATTTGTGCGGGTTGATATAAATGAAATGTTTTTGAAAACGATGTTGTGTGCACAATGCTATTATGGAAAACGGAGGGGAGCAATTATTCATTTCACTAAATACCCGGCTATGTGTAAATGTGGCCTAGGTAATGATAAACGGTGGCTTAACGCAGTGTTATGCTTTATGCAATGCTGAAGTTCACTACGTAGAGTATGCCCGATTCGCTTATAAAAGCACTATCCACAGTAGTTTTGGTTTTGAGTCTGTGGCGCGCTGTAGTGGTGGACCAATCATATAGGACTGCGCCATCTGACCAATCACAGTGAGGGCTCGCGGAAGGGAGGGGTTTAGAGAAACTGAGTCTTCGAACTGATTCACACGAGTCGTTTACGATTCATTTAGAAATGGGGTAAAAACAAGAGTGTTTTTTGACCTTGCAAACATGTAAACCTGTTTTAAGACACTCATAAAACAATATTAGCCACCTTTAAAATGGCATTATAGGGGCACTTTAAGTTTACGTGATCTGGCTCTTTATTTGTATTTATTTATTTTTTTTCTAAATCAAAATATATCAAACGTGCGTGCGGTAAGAGCATCTACGGCATATCGTTGGCCAAAACACACAAAGAAACGGGTTGTGAAAAAGAATATCACACAGACATCGCATTCGGACGGGATTAGTTTTCTCAGAGGATCACTGAGTTTGCTAAAAAACAGGTAATTTGCTCTGGAATTATCACAGACATGGCAGATTCGGACGGGTTTAAAATCACCAAGTACGCCTGTGAAACAAACATTTCTCCAACGACCCCCTGTAAAACTAATCCCGTCCGAATATGGTTTATAGACTTGATATTACAAGCGGTGTTGACAGTTTAGAATCATAATACCGATTCTCAAATAAATGAGTCTTTTAACTTGGTTCTTTCCAATGAATCAATGTTAGCAAAGCGTTTTGAATTGAATCTCAATTCAGTCTGGATCATCGGTGCAACTCAAACCGTGGCCATGTTCACGCACAGAAACGTTTGGATCTTAGAAATTAGAACGGAAGTTTCGTGTGGTGTTTTTGACGTTTCATCGGGTTTGACTGACTAACGTTACTTTGTTGCGCAGCGCCTCACACATGACCGTCATAACCCGCGGTTTTTTCGCTCAGCAGGCCAGTTCCTCTTGTCCTTGGCCGGAGAACAAAAAAAAAACGGTTTTTATTACGTGAATGACTCCCAACATGAGGTAAAGAGGTTTTTAGTACATTTCCCTCCATTCAGTTCAATTCAAGTGTATTTGTATAACGCTAGTGTTTTTCACAATATATAGTTTCAAAGCAGAATTTGTGCAATATTACATTCAGTATGTAGGCGTTAAGTTTTTTGTTATCAGCCAGCGATTAGTGTATAACGTTACATCAAAATGCCGAACACATGGCTGTTAACTATTATGGTTAGTTAATGTCACGCATTAAGTTAATCAGACATCGCAAACAAGTTAGCAAACAACTTTTTACTGGACTGAGCTCGCTGAACTTGGACGTTAGGCGTGAATAGTTTAATGAAGCATCCGCTTGTTGTTTCATTAAATGGTGCCAATGTGTTGCGCCATTTTCCAGTGTGTTCATTCATTTAACATCTTCAACTAATGAAATGTTATTGTTGCTTGATTTTCACACGTTTTTCAGATTGACAGCACAATTAGGCCACGTGATTTTTTTTCAGCAATAAATATTTTTTCACACATAGGCAGACAACATATTTTATTAGGCTTGTATCTTCATTTACAAACACAAAGGGACATACCGTGGATATCAATGTTTGAATAAAAGAATGAATACACGCTTCGGTAAAAAATAATTTTAGAAATATATGGAGATACTGTATAAGAGAGTAAAACTAAAAGGAAACCATGTGGCCAAGAAGTGTTCAAGATTTGTAGAGGTAGGAGATGGTTGATTATCTTTGACCATCTTTGATTATCTTTGATATTTTGACCAGTAGTATTCAGTGAGGGTAATATGAACAGCACCTAATTTGTAAATTAAACAAGCTTCTGCAATGAGTGTGTGCTTATTGGACACAAACTTAGCCTGCTTACATAAAACTTGAATTTTGCCTTCCTTGGATTGAGCAACATGAGCAGATGGGAACGTTTTATTGAAATAGATTCATGCAACCTGCATACAATAAAAATAAAAAAACAGGAAATTCACCTGTCTGGGAATTTGCCATTTCTACAGTATGAGTTAATTGAGAGAAAATCTATTGTTACCACTGCACTTAGAGCTGAGGATTTTATTGCATATGGACCAATCCCATAGATCTGCTTAGCACATCAGCCACCATAAATTTACTTTTACAGCTCTTTTTGGAGAGTAAAATCAATTGAGTTTTGATCCTGAATAGCATCAAGTCAAAGCTTTATCTTATAGTTGACAAAATAGATATCTTTCAAGCTCCCTTCATATGAATTTGTGGAGAGAGAAATTCTAAACTTTTTTCTTTTTGAAATATATAATCATGCATTAAAAATACTGTAACTAATTCTTTTTCTCTCATGGTAATTAGTTGTATTAGAAATTTTACTTAAGCTAAATCTAAGAGACAAGTCAGAGTTCTATATAACTAATTTTACCGTTATGCACTTATTACACCATCTGCTTTCAATTCACCTGCATCACAGGAGAATTCATTATGTGTGTGTGTTAATATGCTGGAATAAAAAACTGCTTATTCTTCACAGTGTTGTCTGTCTCAGTGGGAGTGAAAGAACACTGAGTTATCTCCTCTGTGATCATGTGAAGCCCTGTGCTTTGGACAACATGTCCTTGAAGATTGATGCAAGATTGAAGAAATTTGGAAGACTTTGAGCTGTACTGTTAATGCTATCACAAACCTAAGGTAAAAACACACACAGATTCTTAAAGCCTCCATGAAACATCTTAATGAGCACAGTTTACTTCTGTGTTGACTATTTCGGTTTAAAACATGAAGTCAGTGCAGGTCTGGTTAAGTTGTATAATTCATACAGCTTTTTTGACACCGGTGCAAAGTTTTTTATTTTGTCAGTGTTATACAGTAAGTGTAATGGCATACAGATGACCTTGAAGGTTGAAGACGTAGACTAAAGCAAGTGAAACTTTAATGGTCTATAATTTCTTTACAAAAACAAATAAAGTATCTTTAATAAATGAAATATAAATGTTTTTAATTTATTTACTTAATCAAAAGCAGCAATACATTAGAAAAGTGTTAGTTTACTTACAAATAAAAAAAATACAAAAAATTCCTTTGTTGGATAATTGTTAGTGGTTTACATTTTCCAGTAGAACCTATGAAAACCTGTTTGTGTGTGTGTATATATATATATATATATATATACACATACACACACACACACACATATACATAAAAGATCATATTTGAAAAGGCATAATAGGGGCACTTTAAGAAAATAAAAAAAGCAGCACCATTCATGCATTGTAGTTTTATATTGATTATATTAAAAGCCAGCAAATGCATTCCTAGCCAACGACGGTCCATCTTACATGCCTGTCCTAGTCACTGTTTGAATTTTCCAGTCATTAGGGTCCTGTCCCCTCGGGACCAATGTTTTGAAAACTCCCTGATGAAAAGACTTTGCACATTTACAGCCTGTCGATTTCTGTCACCTCTCTGGATGGAGAAGTGTGTTTGGTTGTCTGTTCATGTGAACCTGAAGGCTAGTCTTGTTCACATTGAATCGCACAGTTCCTGACCTTTAGTTGACTGGCTTTATTCTCTTTGACTCTGTATGCATTTATCAGTCACAGCATTGTGTTAACCTTCTGACCTGCTTTGCTGGCGTCATGTTTTGTGTGTGTGTGCTTTTTTATTTCTTTATCAATTTCCATGACCAGTTCCGGTTGCTCTGTCTGTCTCAACCACCTTTATAATGTTTTGTCATTCTGTAGCAGAAAATGTCACAACACTGGATGAATGACCTTTTTAAAGCTCTGTTGACTCATTCTAATCCTTCATCTTCACCGTGTGATCTTCCATCTGTGACCCCTTCACATTCATTCTCAGCCTAATCACCTCCACCATAACACAGACCCTCACTCATCTGGACAGTTGAGTGTCTGGTAATCTCCCACGTATGGATATCACTAGGGATCTCTCTTGGTCCAAACGCGTATGGATTTGTGATTTCTGCTTATTATTTTGTGTATGCTTACTAACCCCAAATAGAAGACTGCAGTGATGTGTAATGACCTTTTAGTCCCATCATCTTGGCATAGCTTGAATTGTATGTATTAAATCTGCTTCAACAGAAGGAGAATGGAAATGTTTCCTATCTGCATTCAGATGTATGTTTTTTGTGAGCGTTTGCCCAATATTTTTAAAAATAAATGAAAAAAATAAAAATTCAATGGTATACTAAAAATCCATATGAAAAAACATACTTCTCACTGTTCTCGGGTCAAATATTTACATGCGATTAATTTCGATTAATTAATTACAAAGCCTCTAATTAATTCGATTTTTTTTTTTTTTATCGAGTCCCGGCCCTAATATATATATATTAGGGGTGTAACGGTTCACAAAAATCACGGTTCGGTATGTTTTCGATATAACAAAAAAAAAAAAGAGAATTTCTTTACTATTTTTTACATTTGTATTTATTATAACTAATATAAAAGTATGATCTTGTTTTTTCTTTTACTTTGAACAACAATGGAGCTATACTTCACATATATTCTGGGGTTTCTTCTTAGCAGCAAATAAAACAAAACCTCTTTTATAACCGAAACTGAAATGTAATGTTGTAGTAGTTAAAAACTAATAGAAAGAATTTTTGTTTTTTGTTGAATAAACTGACCTTTGTTCTGTGGAGGGTTGCATGAGTTCTTTGAATAGTGGGAATTTACCCATCATATTCCTAATTTTAGTGCTTTTCACTAGAATGGCACACAGATGTGTTTTTGTGTTTCTTCATTTCCTTTGGACAAGAAGGCTTCGGCTTTTATAGGCTCTCAGGAGTGCCTGACAGACAAAGTGCTTTCTCCTCAGTCTTAGGAACAGGACTGTGTGGGCGTACGGCTTTGGGGTTTTAAAACATGGAACAAGAAAGGCTGGAAATGGGGTTTAGTGGAAGGATGAAGTGTAGATGTGTGACATAAGAGAGGGCAATGTAAAGTGTGAGTGCACGCAAATACTCATATGCATGGGGATGCATGTGGCCCTCGGCAGGAGTGGTCTAATCATTGAGCTAATGTGAATTGGCAGGTTGATGCATCCTAAATCCGACAGGTAGAAACACACACAGCTCTGTCAATCATTTAATGAGTAGCATTAGCTTAGATACATGCTGTTGGAAAAAACATTCACTCGGAGCTGCACTCACCAGTCAAGCATGCACTACCGAATAAAGCGTCTTTGCTGAGCAGAAGCAAAGCCTTTAGTGGGATAATCTTAAGGGAATATAGTATGTTAGAGCAAGGATGGATGAATAAAATTAGTAAGCTGCTGTCCTGCTTTGATGATGTGTGAACACACAGTACCGCACACAGGGTCCAAAATGAACCCCGCTTAGGACCAAATATGTGGAAAATACAGCTTTGGCGCACAGGCGAATTTAGCTATTTGTAAGTTAGTAGTCATGCTGGTGTGCAGTGTGGTGTTGCTTTGGTACAAACACAAAGTAATAAGTAACTTGAATTCTGAACTAAATCTGGCCACTGATAGAGTTTCTAATGCTTTAATGGCAGATGCAGCTATGATGGAAAGAAACAATGAACTGATCAGTTTGTCACAAATAGCCATTTGAGAGTTTTGTTTTCATAGGGAGGATGCTTTTTTTAATAGAAAATAATGCAAAATTCAGTTTTACTGCTAGTATGAGATATTTCAATTCAGCTATGGTGCAATGTGTTAATTTTGAACTCTTGACTGCACAGCTCACTCCAGTCAGGTTGATTGGCGCTCCAAGAAATTGTTTCTGCATCGACTTGTCTCCATCAACAGCTAGGTTACTGTTTCATTGACAGCTGGCTGGAATAGAAAAAATATGAAATATAACGACAACCACTATTGTTATATACCACTAATGTGCAAAAAAAACACAGTTATTTTGTGCTAATCAGCCCCCACCAGCCATTCTAAATTTGATCTGGGCCAAATATTTTGGTAGAACTTGAAATTAGTTTAGGATTTCTTTTTACTTTCACCGTCCTTATCTGAAGTGACAGTTTTGATCTCACTGAAGTAGCTACTGATACTATGGATTTATGGCTTGTCGCACTACAAGAAAAGGTCATTTAAATATAGTTACATGTGTAAATGTATAGTTCGGCTGACAGTAAATAGACAAAGGGTATTTTTATATTTATGTGTTTTGGTACCTTTAACTTGTAAGGCGTTTTTGGGATTACCTGCTGAAGGATTTTTTTCCCCTGTTTTAAATGGATTGGATTTACTCCTGTGATTTTGTAATGCAAAATACTAGATTTAGGTCATCTGTGTTGGAACAGTTCACTCGTATTCTGCTCTTTAAAGGAGCCCTCAGTGATTTCTGCCCGAGTCTCTGGATGCTTAAAAATGTTATTTAATGTAAAGGACATAAAAAGTCTTAACTATCATTTTAAGAGGTCTAAAAATATGGTAGAGAAAAACAGGGATTACGATATAGCTTAATGTGATTAAAAAAATGAGTACTTCATTTTTCATAGTAAAAATGGGCCGCTTTTGAATGTTCTACATGCTCATGCTTTTAGAGCAGTTGAGGCTCAATCAGTGAATAGCCCACATTTATATCAAGTGATTGCTTTTGATCTACCATTGATGAATTATGACAATGTTTATATTGCAGTGTTCATATCATACCTGCAAACTCCTAATAAATTAGTGCTCATTTTTTGCTTTTGAATTTTATAAAAAAAAAAAATGTAACAGCATCGACACAATGTTATGAATGCAAAACGGCATCTATCTATATTTATTTATTATTTGCTGAAACCTGCCTTTTAATTGAAACTTTCAGTCTTGGAATTAAGCGTGGCTTAAAGTTTATTTTTAATTTAATTTTTTTTTTTTTACCTCATCTGTGTCCCACCTGTGCCTCTAGGTGTCAGTATTAATCTAAGAGGGCTGCCATATCATCCAGCACAAAATAAACAATACAATTTTGAGTACATCTTTAAAACAAGTTAGAACCAGCAGGAAACAAACTAGCATCTCAGTTGTCTTGTTTGAAAGTGGTATCCACTCCCTTTAATTACGACCCTTTTTTGTTGCACAACACTTTTTAAAAAAACACCTCCCATTAAACACTGCATATGACTTCTAATCTGTGCTATCCATTAATTTAGCTCAGGTTTTCTTCTTAAAACCTTAGACGTGGGGAGGGGCTGGTTGCATTATTGACAGTCCTGAAAGAGAGATGCTGAGACTCGCTTTGTTTACAGCAGTCAGTAATCTCTTTTTCTTCTAATACCACAGAGCTTTGCTACAATCTGTATTGTTAAAAACGCTATATATATAAAAAGGTGATTGACAGAGCACTGACACGGATCTCTTTATTTCTTTCCTGTGTCTTGTCTTTCTCTCTCTTGCCCTCTGCTTTTCTTGTTTTCTATCTCATCCTGCTGTGAATGCTTTCTCAACTTGTACTTATCTCTCCTTGTTTCTCCCTCCCTCCCTCCCTTTCTTTCTCTCACTGTCTCTCTCTAAAGGGGTGGGGAATGTTCTTGTGAAGAGAGCAGGTGCAGTGCCTCCTCTCTCTCTCTCTCTCTCTGTCTGTCTGTCTCTCTCTTTCCTGGCATCAGCAGTAGGGGAGAGTAGAAGGCTGTCTGTGTATGTGTCTGGCTGCGGTGTCGTAGGCTTGAGCCGCGGTAAAATCCCACAGGAGATTAGAGCGGGAACACACGCTAGTGTGGACGCTTTAGAAATGGCAGCCCTAGGAGAGAGCAACAGACAGGCAAAACAAACACAACAGTAATGAGGAATGGATGAGTTTTGTCTCATGGAAAACCTGCACGCTGTCTCCCTTTTTTTTTTCTAACCCTCCTAGTTTTCTCTTTCCGTCCGTCTTCGACAAGCTCACTCCTCCCTTCCATCCTTCCGTTCTGCTCCTCTCTCTCTCTTTCTCTCCCTCTCCCTCTCTCTCTCTCTCTCTCGCTCTCTCTCTCATTCTCTCTTGCGCTCTCTCAGTGGAGGAATGTAGATAGAGGCTGAGCGTACGCCCGCTGCTCTGCACAATATCTACGGCTCACTCTACGGCGGTGGGTTGCTCATCAGATGCTGTTCTGACAGGATTTGTACTGCTCACGGATTTGACCGTCCACTGTCTCTTCCTGGACAACTCTGCACCTGCCACTGCCTCCTCTGCCGGGTTTACTGCTCAGCTTGCACATACCGGGATCCGTGCTGCAGGTCCCTTGCTCCCTTAAGGATGCTATAAATCAGCAGGAGCTTTGGTTGAGGAAAAAGGGACATATTGCTTCACGGTCAGCACCGAGTCCTGCTTCGTGAGGGAACCAGCTTTCTGGGATATGTATAGCTGACTCAGCTCTCAGATAAAGACCTTGAAAAAGGAATTGGTAAGAACGAGGGAGCCAGAGAGGAAAAATATAAGCCCGTTTTTAACTTTTACTGAACTCTACCTTCAAATATCGCAATGAATGGAAGTACGAGGTTGGAGGATAAATCGAACGATGGTGTCATCTGCAAAAAGAGGGATTTGATAATCTGACGACAGAGAGTGCTGCTGCAACGGCTGGTGCTCGGAGTCAACATGCAGATGATTTCACTCCTCCCTTTCCTTCCACATTCTTTGCTCCGCACCTTTATTTAACATTTTACCATTTTTGTGATTTAAAGACGAGTTGGAAGTCATCTGGACGTATTGGTGGAACTGGACTAAAGGACTGTCCTTTTTACCGGATTCTGCAACCGCTGAGATTTCTACCTCCAGAATTCTATTGGATGTATGCGCTTGTCTGATTGTGAGTGTGTGTATGTGTATTAGTTGTGTGTGGATGTGATTTGTCTGCTTTGATGTGTTCGTAACTATCTTGCGGTTGTGCTTTACTTTCCAATTTTTTTCTTCAATGTCTGGCATTGCCGGCCAGCATTTCGCCTTGTGCTGTCCATGTCTGCCGAGTGCCCGGGCGTGGGGTTAACCCTTACCGTGCCACAGGCGAGATGAGTGACAGCTCTGGAACAGTGAACAACTCTGGGGCTATGGTACTGGAGGAGCCCGATGGGAGGGGTGGCTCTGGTGGACGTGAACAAGCCCAGGCCCCTGCTCGTGGTGGCATTTTAAGATGTGGGAGCTGTGCCCTTTGGCCCCGCCAACAGACTTGGCTCTGCGTGGTTCCGCTTCTTATTGGCTTCATAGGCCTAGGGCTTAGTCTAATGCTGCTGAAATGGATCGTAGTGGGTTCTGTGCGGGACTACGTGCCTACTGACTTGGTGGACGCCAAGGGAATCGGCCAGGACCCCATCTTTCTGTCTAAGCCTAGCACTTTTCCTAAGGGATCTGACACCACCACCACAACCACTATTGGAGGGGTCAGCTCGGTCAGCCCCACTGTCACCACTGTGGTGCGGAGCAGGACTCGAACAGGAACTCCTCCGAATGTTCCCCCTAGGGGTGGTGGTGCATCCGGCAGCCAGGTGACGCAGAAGAGCCCCTCTACGCGCTTTGTCACACGTAATCCCACCTTTACGACCACCATGGCCTCTACCACAACGTCTGCTGTCCATACGTCCACCTCCAGCCCCTCTCCCTCCAACCCTGCTGTTCTAAACGACTCCACCCAAATGTGGACCAAAGAGCAGGCATCCACGGAGAGACACGTGACCACACCAGGTCGAACCCACTTCAGCCGTAGGACACGTAAGTTTGATACTTTCTGATCGTTTCTTGCTGGTGTTGGCTTTGGCAAGAGATGTGCAGTTCTGCTTCTGATGGGGACTGTTGGTGTTATTTTTTTGGATGTTATTGAAATAATAATAATAATAATTCTTTATAGATTGCAGTTTTGCATGTGTATACTGTGCTAATGACATTCCAGATGCGAAGCATGACGGACTTGGGGCTGTGTGCAGTCCCGTCTATCATGTCGCCAGGGAGCGGCAGATGCACTAATGACAGTGACTCTGACCACTCCCTGTGTTTCAAAATATGACATATAAAGAAAATTTCATAGGTGTAACAGTGTATCAGCTTTACCTTTTCTTATTTTGTGTATTATTTCATTGCCTGCAGCACATGAAAAAGCTTATGTATCAGGATGTCAGTAAACATCAGATGATGTCTCCTTTAGCTCTGATTCTCTTTTCACATTAGGTTACTTGAAGTGATGTGTCCAATAATGGTGTCATACTTTGCATAGATTTATGCAATTGACAGATTACACATTTTGCTGTTAATTTAAAAGAAAGTGGTATTGCATGTGCTAATGGTACAGCCATCAATGGCATTTTAACTGTCTGTGCATGCATAAATTGATTAATGCGTCATCATGCCTGATTGCTTGCACCTGCTGGTAGTATTACTTGACGCCAAGGTATGCTGTCCATATGGGATTCTGCTTTGGGATTGTGCCTTTACTGTAGTCATCAGAATGCCGGATAGATATGCTTTCACAATTAATGATCACACTCATTTGCATACAGTGGACAGTTTGTGCACAGTGATATTTAGGAAGTTTGGTGTTATGTCTGAATACTTAATAAGAATTAAAGTGACTCTTTGTAATGGAGTTTTTGTTCTAGCGCTGTGAATGTTGTATTCTTTTGAAGAGCCCTTTCTTTGAATTCAGGTGGTAACGTTGTATCATAGTGTCGGGTAGTAAGAGGTTGTCATGCATCACCACTCTATGAGATTACTTCACTCTCCATGTTTAATCCAGATTAAGTTACCTTCATTCATGGAAGCTGCTACTGTTACATCTACTTTTAATGATTTTGGAAAACCCCTGTATTTACATGTGTAAGTTTTATGAGAAGTTAAATTCCAGTGATTTTTGGAATAAAATTACATTATCAGATTTTTTCTATGTTTTTAAATTAGGAAAGCAGTGTCTGTGTCTGTTTTCAGGGCTCAACAAGGGTGGCTCACAAACATAGGTTTATGATGTTATAATTGTAAGAATCATCACTTTGTAAGAAAGAAAAGTGCATTGAAACCCTTTTGCCAATTTTATAAATTGATGTAGTTATGCAGTATAATAATTTATTTGCATAATTACATTTTGTGAAAAAGCTGGAATATATATAGAGATTTTTTTTTTCTTCGATTTTCTTAAAAATCCTTATTGTCCACTGTTTTTACAAGCAAAAAGAGTCTCTGTTACTAGTAATGTAGTCCTCCCTCAACTCGCAGTAATAAAAATGAACCAATGAATTTCATGAGGTGTCGTAAGTCCTTATCATATGCTTTGGTTGTACAATAATTCATTACCATTGCAATTCAATTCCAGAGGATATCTTAATCCTTTATGTCTCCAAGCAACAATTGCCTACCTTTATCAATAGCACGGAGAAAAAGATAACCAAACCATTTGCGATCCAAATGCATCTGAGAGCCCACAGCTGTGGCTCGACTTAAAACCCATTAGTGCTAACCATATTTGATATTATACCTAAAAACAGATCTTTCTTTAAAAAAAAACAAAAACTTCCAGGTAAAGAGGCCATTTGCTTTTCATAGAATATTATTCTACAGAACTGAATTGCCGGTAATTTTGTTTTTTCTTTTATATTTCTGTTAGTTATGTTTGGATGATGAAGTGGAAGGTCCAATGGTGCTGCAATGGATCTGTTAGTACTGCAGCTTATGTAGGAGCAAGGCTAATTGGAGTTGCTGGGGGCACCTTGCGATGAACTGATCGTATAAAAGCCATATCTCAATGTGATCGATTATGAAGTTGCAGAATCAATTGTAGCATTAAGTGAAAACGGCTTTGGTTGAAACCGGCTGACACGATTCCTGGTTCCAGCTGACTGCCATTTAATGACCATTGATTCTTCCTTTTGTTTTGTAACATCAGACTGATTGGGAGGATTAGTTTGTGTCATCTACAGTACCACACTGTATGGAGCATTTACTACACTGTACCACTGTTTGCTCTTCAAATACAATTGATATTGGGATTATTTGATGATTCTGATATTAAATCATTGCCAGTGTTAAATGACCTAAAATCATTCAGAATGTTGTAAAATGGTGATTTATTTGCCTTGTCTCGTCTGTCTATTTCCTGTTTTAATAGAAAGCCATAAAAGCGCTGCCTTCCAGTGCCATTAGAGCTTAATTTCACTGAGACTATTTAAAAAAAATGCCACTTTGATTTATCTTTTTAAGATCTCCTAGAGGAGGGTTGAAGCCTTAAATATTAATGCTTAGAAAGAGAAACATGTTCAATATGTAGAAGAGCATGTGAATAATTGACAAGGGTGTGCTGAAAAATTATCAGGGAAAGGGATGAGAAATGTGCAGGGTTTTATAAATAGAGGTGGAGGAGAGGACGATGAAAGCAGACAGTGGTGACTGGATTCAGCATATCAATGTGTGGAATGTGCCAGGACTGGAATCTCTGTAGGGGGAAATGTTACTTATAGTTAAAAATGCATTATTTTCTTCATAGTATAATATACAAATAATATAATACTTAAGAGATAATGCACTAAAAATAATTTGCTTACACTGTATGATTTTTTTGAAAATGGAAAAGTTTTTCTTTTTTTGGCCTTTGGTCCACACAGTTTAAGTATTCAACCCAGGCTCACTGGAAAATCTTGCTGGTTTCATGGCACTTTTAATGTGAAATGTCCACTGAGTGGTGCTAAAAATGACCATGCAAAAATTCTATGGTTATCATTAATCTGCCCAGTAATCAGCATTGTGTGAAAAGAAATCAAGGTACAGTAGTTGCAATTTTACTGCTATAGTGTTAAGTTCAGCTCCAAACGGCAGTGAATCTGTTTGGACGTTTGGTACTTTTTTTCCCAATGAAACTCTGATGAAAGGAGACACTCTTCACAGCATCTCCCTATGCCATTTTAAATCTGTTTAACTTTCTTCTGGCGTGAACTGTTCAAGTTGGTAATTCCATTTTGATGTTAATGAATCTTGAATCCAGAATTTAAATAGTTTAACCTATTGAACCAGTATGCCAGTACAGTTAAACTGCTGTGTTGTTTTGCAGGGCCATGCATACGTTGTTTGTTGTTGTCTTACTGTATGTAAGCATTGTTATTTCTTCCAATGATTCAGGCTAGATGGAAATGAAGGCCATTATCAGTCATTTGACAACATTACATTCAAAATGTTTTATCTGTTTAGTTCTAGTTTGAAATTAACATAAAAAATGTTGACAGCTGACATTTTTGCATGAGGGATGACTTTTAGAAAATACCAGTAATGATTATAAACTCCTGAATGCCTATTTGTGAAGTGTTGAACTCTGGTGCAAATGCAAATCATTTCTGTATTTTCAACTTAGTTATGCACCAAATATTGCAACCTTGAATCTTACATCCACCCTTCTGGGGCTCACAATTACACCTCACAGGAGAAAGGCTTAAATCGTTGAAGATAAAAGATGCATGGGGTGTTTCGGAAAACAGTAAGCTGTTCATCAGCTATGCTGGAGGCAAATGTTAAAGGAGGAAGCTTTGTCTTCATTACCACAGGTTTAGTTTCTGTCAAAGAGATTGGGCATCTAGATCAATCATATAGAGGATCATTATAAGCGCTGTTTGGAAATAGATCTTTCATTGATTCTACGAAGATAGAGATACTTGTTTATGACATTGAATTCAATTAACTAATAGCTGCATTAAGTCTTAATGATGCTTTTTGACACAGACTAATGCTATTTTTTGTATGCATGCTTCAAATTGCAACATTACTTACTCTTTCCTGCGCTCATCATCTTAATCAGTTTAAAATACTAATATTATGCACGCTCTAAAAACAAGTTATCTGTCATAATTGTGCATGATGTCATTTGGTTTCTCCATTGCTTTAGTTTTTTCTGCTGCTTCCCATTTATTTCTTCTCCTTTGTCTCACAGTACCCTGTGCTTTTGCAAGCCTACTTCAAACCCTTTAATATCTGTGGACAAACACATATCAAGTTGCTTTGTTGGGTTTCCTTGGTCACTTGATGGTGTTCAGGCTTTTTAGCCTAATACCACATTGTGACTATTAATAGAGCTGACCAGCATGACAAATGAGGACCATAACCCTCAACAAAACATTCTGTTGAAGCTCAGCCAATCAGAGTTCAGGAACAATGTTTTCTCTCAGCCCAAAAATACAGCCCAGCATAAAGGAACACAACCCCACTGTGAATCCTGCTTATTACTGTTGCAGCTTAAAGCCTATTAAAAAATCCCTGCCAACACGAAAGAATGTTGTGGAAACATGTTTGGCTAACTCTCCACCATAGTAATGCTGCACATTTAAAGCAAGAAGACATGGAAGTAAATATATTAGGGGTCTCTAGAGATTAAAATTTTTAATAAAATGTATATTTATCAATTAATGACGTTTAAATTTGGTTTTATAAGTTATGTCCAAAAGATCAGTTGTTATTGTGTTAAAAAAGCAGTGGTTAGACAAAATTACAAAAGCAATCTCTAATCAAGATGGAGTTTATAACACAGGAAATTATAAGACTACAATGTGACCATAACATCTTAATGGCAGTCATTATTTACAGACTCTTCAGAGGTAGCATGAATGCATTTCTATGCTGAGATTATGTTTTTTGCTAAACTATTACTGTATAAATAAATAAAAAAACAATAAAAAAATGTAAAACAATATAAGGCAAAAACCATACAGGGGCATTAATTTCTCAGCCACTGCATCCAATATAAGATGATATACAGGTGTGATCTAGTTAAAACATTTATAAAATTGTTTTAAAAAATCCTTATCCATAAACACGATAAAAAGAAGGTCTGTTGGCAATTATTAGTCTAGCTGTACCAATTCATTAAAGGCATCATTGTAAACCACGCCCACATATTAAATAGCCCTTGGAATGAACTTAAACTTAAAAGAAGGGGATTTGCACACTTAGCATGGCTTCTCTCCTGCAGTGGCTCATAAAATAACTCCTCTGCATATCAGTTTCAGTCATTTGCTGTGGATGTTTGTGTGTGTTTGTGGCTGGCCTGCATTGTCCGCTTTCAGCGCTACCTAAGGGATAAAAGAGTGCATCACACACCCAGAGTCTGTTATGAGGTATTGATTCACGTGTGATTGTCTACGAGACTTGTGACTCTCAGCACTTTGCCTAGTGGGATCATTTTTAGTGTCACAGGTCTGATTGCTCATGCACAGCACTTTCCGCTGTTCCTGGGCTTGTTTTGAGGAGCCACAGAACCCCATCCTTTGTGAGTGTACTGGATGCCATTAAACAATTTCATAATAATTCAGTTTCATCCCTGAATTTGGTAGAATAATAGTGCCGTGAAATTGGCTAGGCTTTGTTTTAAGATGTTTTCTTGCCAGCTTAATTTTGAGTCGTGTAGATTTCCTCTTTTTCATTGAAGCAGTGGTGTCACCATTCTTGTTTGGAGTACCTCAATGCCTGCTATACATGATTTGCTCTCCCACACTAGTTTGACAGATGTAGTTTGACTTAATCTGTCAAAGTAAGGATTTGGTTTTCCCCACTTTAGTTTGACTAAACAAGAATAAAGGCTATGTGAGTATCAGAGCTGTCTGAACGGTGCAGCTGCATTGTGGGAAGTCTTTCTCATAGCCCTGAGGGAACGATCCTGCAGCCATGACATGATCCCTTATGCCTGAACTCATTTAGGCTGCTTAGAGCAATCTCTTATTGCGTACCCTCGCTCTCTCCCATTCTATCTCTCCTTCCGAATGCTGGTTGGTGGCTAATGTGCTCCATGTGCTCTCCATTTAGTTCTCTCTCCCTCGCTTTTTCTCTTTTGCTTTCTCCTTATCCTCTTGCGGGTATCGAGGCAGATCTGTCACAGGGACACTGCACCTCAGGACATGGCTTCACACACCGTGACAGCATCCAGCCAACACACTCTCAGCTCAGATGGCAGATTAAAGAGGGGTCACACATGCCCCCACAACCACACACACATTTTGTTGTCATACCGAGGTTGATGAATGGCGGAAATGGAGCGAGCGATTTGCACGGCTGTGCGGTCAGCGCTCCCACGGTGAGTGTCTGAGTACGTTCGAGGGAGCGGTCAGCACGGATGTGGACCGTTAGAGGCCATATGCGTCGTCTTCCCGATCAGACCTCGCTGGCATCTGCAGGGGTGAACACGTCAGTCCTAATGCTGCCGCTCTCCCGTTTCAGCCACCTGTCAAATGTTACTGATGGTTTCCCACTGAGGTTCTGCCTCTCGCCTCTGACTCCGCACATACTGTAGACGTGAGTCAGAATCATAAATGACTGCTGTGGTGATGAGATCTAATATGCATAAGGTACAATTTAATGCACACCATTTTAAAATGTCAGTTAGGTTTTAAATTAGAAGTGTCTGCTCCAAATAAAACAATTGTTTTTTGTTTACCTGAATCAAATGCGGATTCCTTACACAGAGGGAGATAGGAATAAACAAGGAGGCTCAGACTATTTGACTTAAAGGTGCCATAGAATGGAAAACTGAGTTTACCTTGGCATGGTTGAATAATAACAGTTCAGTATATGCACATAACATACTGTGAGTCTCAAACACCATCGTTTCCTACTTATATAAATCAAGTGTTTGCAAAAGACGACTGAGAAACGGTCAAATTCCAACACAACACAGACTGTTTCGTAACAGTCTAGAGGCGTAATAGTTACGCTCACCACATTTGC
>JAUCMU010000024.1:6490382-6525850 GCA_032275025.1 Enteromius treurensis
GTGTGTTTTAATATAAACATAATAAATAAACGCAGCATAAACACATATATTATGTAAAGAAAAACTTTTATTTTGTACTTTTTTAAAAACTTTTGTAAATAAAATATAATATGTGTGTGTGTGTTTGACCTGAGAACAGTGAGAAGTAAGTTTTTTCATATGGATATTTAGAATACCATTGAATAATGACTGAATACATAAGCTTGAGCAACAAAATATTGTTTATTTTTGTTCAACCAAGTCCAACATCCTGGTCCTTAAACCAGTCATCTGGTGGAGTGTGGGTTGGGTGTGGGTCCTTGTAGTCGGAGTCAGGCTAAGGTGATACTTGAGGCTCGATGTGCTGGGGTGATACACAAATTCCTTGTTGCATAGCTTGCACACAACCATGATCTTATCAACGCTTTCATCCATTCGTTTTTTTATAACTAAATTTCCCATTCACAATAATGAAAAATATTATTATTCTTTTTTTATTTTATATCCCTAGTATTGAATAGCTTGTGTACCTCATTTTCTAAGAGTGCTCAACTAAATCATCAGTGTCAATCAGACTTTTTTTTTCATCATTGTCCTTTTGTTCATGTGATTTACTAGAGGTCAACATTCCAATTTTACTATTCTTTTAGAAATATAATATTAATGGAGTCACATAATTGAAGTTTGAATGTGATTTAATGTGAAAACATTGATAGGTAGTTACTTTAATTTACATGCTGTTCTTTTGAATCTTACGATTCATTAAAAAAAAAAAATTCATAATAATAAGAAATATTTATTAGGGACATATTTCATTTTAATTCGCCTTTTATTTTCCTTCCATCAAGAACTTGGAGATGTATTAAAGATTTCTGCAAAGTGAGGCTGTGTCTTTCACTTTTTCACTTATTGGTCTACTGTTGAGCTCTCTGAATCAATGAATAAATGCTGTTGATGTTCGTGGAATTAGTTTTAAGCCATACATGCTTTCATCTTTTAATCTCTATCTAATTATGGCAGCTTCAGCCTTTGTCAAACTTAATAGGTAAGGATTCATTAACTAAGAATTACACAATAACTTGACGCAGGTGGCATTCTCTGTATTCCATTTCTTAGATCGTTAATGATATTCACTTCCATTTAATAGCCTCTTGTATTTCACAGTTCAGTAGTATTGCCTTTTTCCTATGCACTCAGTTTTGATTAATTTCTATAAATGATTAGATTTAAAATAATGACTAATTATGTCCAAGAGAATGGCTAGAGGATTGTGCTGACCTGTTCTAGAACTGTGAGGAAAGAATATCACTTCATACAGTTTTTGATGAAAACAAGTGTGAAATCTCAGTCAGAGTTTGCGGTGAAAAATAAAATTGGTGGTGATGTAATTTTTTGCTCTTTAATTTATTGCATGCACTGTAGTTTTTCCTTGCCTCATTTTTATTACAATTATTTTGATTAATTCTGTATTTTTTGTTTGAAGAGCAGACCTAATCGTCATGAAGGAAGAGTCCAATCTTAGAATTATGGAAATGCTTATTGAAGAAAGTTTTTTCAGCATTCTGCACAGTGCACACTGTTTGCTCAGCAATCTAGATGAATGAGAGAGGAGAGCAGAGGAAATCATGAAAAAATGGACCTCTCTCCAAAAGTGGACACCATACAATGCATGTGCAATCAGAAGATGGTCGGTATGAAATGGCATTGTCCTTGCTAGATTGCTCTCATTGGGCAAAGCATAGCAATCAATGTCTTTCCTTTTGTGTCACACACCTTTCTCACTTCTTCCTGGATGAGTCATGGTTTCAGAAAAGAATGACTTGGCAATTGTCAAGTGGCAATATTACAATTTATTTATTTATTTTTTGTCTGGTTTTGATGTTTTTTTTTTGGGAGAATGGAACATGAACACGGAACATTTTTATTGTGTCTTATTGGTGTCTAATGTGAGAATACGATCATCCATACCATTATTTTATGTTTTATAAACTGTTTTATGAAGTTAATATTCCTGCAAAATCTATTGTAAAAATTGAATATGGTTTGAGTATACATTATATGGCAGCCTACTCACCAGAGAAGTAAAATAGACCCTGATTGGCTTATTTGATTACAGAAACTCTGCCTTTAAGCGTGACACTGGGGACTTTGTCTTTGTCTCCTACAATTGATGTGGGATCTGGGTGCTGGAGAGGACATTTGGAATGCATGAGAACTAGAGGGAGCACACTGAGAAGTGTAGAGACCAGAGGGATTGAGGAATGAATTGAAAACGACAGATTGAGCTGAACAGGAATAGGAGAGCCTCTGCTCTTGTTTGGAGAAGCCTGTCCATAACAGTCTGGGGGATTTTAAATGGGGTTTAGCATGCTCAGATGTTCTTGAAAGTTTTGGATGTTAAGTGGAATGCAAAGAGAAAAGGTAGGAGGGGGTCAGATGACAAAGCGAGAGGCCTTCTGTTGCATTGAAGTGCTAAGATTGTACCAGACCAGCTTTGGAGGGATGAACAGTTTCTCATGTCCTTGGAAACTCCTTTTACTTTTTCTACTGCTCTTACTTGAGGTCTTTGGCCCAGTTATCTTCTCAATCTCTTTATTTTTGCCCTCTGGATCCCCCTTTTTTCCGTATTGTCCTTTTTTTCATGCCTTCGTGAGTGATTTCCACTGCGGGAAATCCTGACCTCCGGCCCTCTAATATTTTGGAGGCTGCTGGAGGATTGAGTGTGTGTCTCTTGTTGCCTTTAAGTTATGTCAGAATGCTGGTATATATGAGAGGAGCACCCATCAACACAACCACACGACCACATTACCAGTGGGGATTCTCAGGATTTTTTGTGAGCTCCGATATGACAAAGTGGTATTAATTAAAAACAATAGTGAATGCTGACTGTACAATTGTTTATTCACATTTCCTGTTCACACCGATAAAGATAAAACTCTCTTCTCTTCTCAATCTATCTCTAAATCTGTCTCCAAAATGTCTTTTTATCTTCCCTTCCCTTCCCTTCCCTTTCTTTCCCCTTTTTCTGCATTTGTCTCTCTTGGCTGCTGTTTGTAATTTGCCCTGTCTCTGTTCTTCCACAAGCCTTGAAGAGACTTGCTTTGCTCACCCGCTGAGAGAAACCTCTTATCTGTTTGCTCTGCATGCTAATCTCTTGCTCCAGAGCTGCATTTGTTGAAGAGTTTGGCCTTGTCTCTAAATCCCTGCTCCCTCTGTGTCATTTGATCCATTTGAAGAGCACCCCTCAGCAGACTAAAGCAGACAAGACAAGTTCAGAGTGTATCAATCACTCTCAAACTGTGAATTTTATACATTTTAGCAAAGAGTAATCAACTTTTTCACAGCTTAAAAGCATATATGAAAGAAGTCTCATAGGGTTAAACTGAGATTTGTCCCCTCCTTGGTGAGAATAATAACTCATCTGAGAGGACCCTCGCTAGGAGCTGCCCGATGCTGTTAGAGCTCAGTGTCAGGATCTGTCTGCAGGCTGTGGTGCTGAAACAGCAGGTGGCCTGGAGCTGTCACAGTCCTCCAGTGCTGAAAACGGCACTGCAATAGGGAGCTGTCGTCTTCTGTGGTGCTGAAAGAATGCTGTGGAGCTGTCCACACCCTGGGGTGCTGAACCTTTGTGACTTGCCATCGGCCACAAAAGAATGTTTATTATTATTGTTACTACTGCTAACAACAATAAAATATCTCTTTAACTGTAAACACATTTCTTTGTTGTCCGTGCAATTATGATTATAATTATTATTAGTCATCATCGTCTCATTTGTTTCCCACTAAAGCCTATAATATATGTTTTTTATGTCCATTAAACGTTGCTTTTAGTTTTCTTAAATTTAATCTGCATTATAATATAGATAACATTTTAAAGGCAGAGTTGTTGTCCATCTGCTAGGGCTTGTATCTTTAATGTGATCACTATAATGTTATAAAAATGTATTCTGTGCTTGCCATGCATATATGCATGCAAGTGTAATGCAATGATATTGCTGCAAGTGGAAGTGCAGCTATGTGCACTTTTGTGTGTTTGTATACTCATGATTAAAAAAAGGATTTGCCTGCTCAGTGGACTGAGCTGAGCTCTAAAAGGCAATTACTGTTTAATTTACCCACTGTCACATGTAGTTTTTTCTCTTTTCTCTGGGCTGCACTATTTGGAAAATGGCTGCAGGCATATTGATTGAGAATAAGAATAAAATAAGACCTAGAATATTTCAGTTGTGGCCCAGGAGGGAGTGTGGAGAAGGATGGAATGCGATTCAGACTAAAATGAGTCCACACATTGTATATTTATGGCAATACCTTACAATTTCTGGAGATCATTATAACTTGTCTTTCCTCCTCGTTTTTTCTAGTTCGGTCAGTAACTAGATATGGTTTAATTGCCCCAGGTGACATCCCAAGTCAGCTCCCATGCAGTCAGCTCCCATTACCATTGCCCATCCGTCTGCCCCTATAGAATTGTAATAATGCACTCCTTGGACCACACTTCCTTCTATTTCTTCCCCATCAATGACTTCAGGCGCTGTTGTATCTAGAGTTTTAAAGAGGTCGTGCCATGCATTTGTCATTAATGTCCCCCCCAGTGGTCCAGTTATGTCAGAAAAGTGGGGGGGGGGGAAAGTAAATAAAAGTTGTGAAATAAGACATTTCTGTAGCATAGTTTCAAACAATGGTCTCTTTTTCACAGGTTATGCACCACCATGCAAAAGTTTGGGATCATGATTTTAATATATATCTATATATTTAGATTTATACAGTAATAAATACAACCTTAGGTAGTGTCAGACTTATAAAAACATCTTACCAGCCCCATTATTATAAACTGCATGTAATAGAACGTTGATTTCTACAAAGATTTCAATATGAAATATCAAATTATTGAAATTATTTTAGATGACCCCCTTAAATGAAAGATTTATACTTCATACTGCACTTCTTTAAAGGTAAGGTTTATGAAAATCTGTGTAAATCTGATAGCACATGCCAAATCCGCTTTGTGAAAACCCTGAATAAGAGATTTGAGTGCAGGAGTTGGGAGTTTCTTCTCAAGCCTGAGTCTCATACTGTGGTGTGTCTGTCGCTGATGCTAATGTGTAGCTGGATGAGACAGGCACTCTCCACAGTTCATCCAGGAAACCGATATGACGTGAGACTCAGCAGGGTGTTTGGAGCAGTGGTTAAAAGAAGAAGGGCATCTCCCGTGCCCCACTGAGGCCTGGCGTAATGGCCCATAACTCAGAGTTCTGAGAAGTTTCTCTTCTACTATGAAAAAAAACTATGTTGGGCAGAGGAATTCTCTTTAATGCAGCCCATTAGTTAGAGCTGGAGGGAGGAGAGAGGGAGGGGGAGGGGGAGGGGGAGGGGGGGGGGACAGAAAGCAAGAGCGACAGAAAGAGGCTGAAACACAGCACAGCCCTCTGAGGGGAAACTGAATGGCCTGAAAGTGAACAGTGAGAGCTTCTCAACCCGTGTAGAGAATAGATACTTGTGTAGGATGTGGTCTGAACAGGTTTCTGTTTTGTACTCTGACACGATATCCTGCTGTTGTTGCTGCCAGACATGTCTCCACATTAATTATCCCATCATACTTCACTAGGGGCCCTGGAGTCCATGTTAATTTAACATGTCTGTGATAATAAATATAACTAATTTGGAATATTTCTATTGCTGCTATTTGCTTGTGGTTTAATGATGTCATTTTAATAATGATATAGTGAACATTTTTAATTTTAAAAGAATATTGAATATTTATTTCTAAACTAATTTTCTCTTTTTTTTTTTGGAATATACACTACTTGTTCACCAAAGCTGCATTTTATATATATATATATATATATATCAAAAAGAAATACAAACTTATATATCAGGGGTAATAAATCTAATTTATCAGGGATGCACCGAATGTTCTGCAGCTGAAAATAGCAGCATAAAACAAAAAAAGTGCAAAGAGATCTAATAAATTTTACCAAACTATGATGTGAGGGGGTCTTAAAAATGGCCACAATATATTCTTTTATTAACTTATTCATTTTAAGTTACATTTTGCCTTATTGGTATAATGTATAAAAATTTATAAAACAGTAAAAAGCACATGTTGCCCAGTGTTTCATTTTGTTCGGTTTTGGTGTAAGGGGGAAAAAAAAATCCTTTCTTTATCCAGGACACTCTTTATTTGTCATTTACCCTGTATAATTTTGCCTGCTCTTCGAGTGCAGCCCATTCTCCTTTTTCGACCCAAATCTCTTGTGTGCTGTGCGAGGCACCCTGCGTCTCTGTTCAATTTAGAACGCAGTGGTTGACGCAGAGTCCGTTAACTGATGTGTGTGTTGCGCCATTGTACATTGTCTGTCTTTATCCCCATGGGATCTTAAAAATCGGCCCATGTGGTTTCTCACAGGGGGCTGTGCTTCGAACGTAACGGGCTGGTGTTGCTATGTAGGTCAGGCAAAGTGTTGTCTACGTGCGCTGTAATCTTTGCGCTCCCCTGTTCAATCCAACGCATGTTTGTGTGAGTCTGATGGTATGCTTTATCTGCTTCTCTCAAAGATGCTAATGGGTGGCCATGAAACTTTAAATACCCTTGACTGATTCAATAATTTAATAATGATCTCTCCGAAGATTCCTCCTACGCATGGCCCATTTGTTTCCTCATTCCAGAGGCGGAGAAAAAGTGGCCATTTGGAGAGGTACTGGTCTCTGCCGGCATAGAGCTTAAGCAGTTAGTGCTGATGTAGTAAAGTGAACATATTAAAGATAGTAAAAGTTGTTTTAAACACGCTGTGACTGGTTTTATACAGCAGCTGCTGACACTTTTCATAGTTAATGTCTTACTGGTGCATGAAGAAATGATTGAATGGAGCGAAGGAATAGCTTTTGGTTTACATTCTCCTTGCTTATAGGCAGCAGCTGTCAGCCTCACCATCAATAACTGTCTGTTTCACTTTACTCGTTTCAACTTTCATGAGGTTCACAGCAGTTCATATTAGATTCAAGAATGTTTGGCATAATACCAATACATTCTATTTATTACTCTTTTTTTTTCTTCTTCATTATTTCATTTATTGCACGCATACACTATGTATGCATGACAGTGGGATAGCAATCCAGATTCATAATAGCAAATTACAGCGCTGACATTTGATGTTATTTCACACGTCCAATTGTGCTCAACATCTTTTGAGCTACAGTGTTGCTCTGTGAATGCATGTGTGGATCGCTCTCTCAATTGTCGGTACATTCTCATTCTGCAGATGGCAGTGGTCCAGTCCCTCCTCTTTTTCCACTGGGATGAATGGCCTGCAGCTACCGCTCTTAATTAATGATGTGTGAGCCTGAACTACCTGTTCTTGTCTCTCCTGCAGGATCCTAGATAAAAGTATTCAACTTCTATAGAGGACTAGACACAATGCTGTAAAACACGCTGAAAACAACTGAATGGTGATGTGTCCTTGTGTAATAATTGATTTTGTTTATTTAAATGGTTGCAGTAAACATACAGTATTTAATATGTTGAGTTGTGACAGCTCTAAAACATATTTATTCATTGCCTTTCAAAAGTTCGTAGACAGTAAGACTGCTTTCTATTACTAATTTATTCCTGTGATGACAAAGCTGAATTTACAGCAGCTATTACTCCAGTCTTCAGTGTCGCATGATTTTTCAGAAATCATTTTTAATATCCAAGAAACATTAAAAACCTTTGTGCTGCTTAAACAGTGATACACTTTTCAAGTTTAGTTCAAGTCTATTTTAAATCATGAAAAACCTCCTGGTGTATTTCGTGCTGATTCCGTTCTCTTTTACGGACAGCGAAGGAATCAAACGTTGTGTCCTGTCTGACCCGTATGTGAAAATAACTGTCTTTTCTGAGGTGTGCTACTTCAGCAAGCATCGGTATTGATGGAATCAGGCTGGAAGGAGACTTGGGTTGTGAGGCATTGATTTTGTCTGGTAGCATTCGCGCCCCGGAGCTCTGCTATACTTTTCTGCATGAGCTGGTGTAGACAAATGTCCTGTTTTTTTTTTTTTTTATCTCTGATGCTTTTGAATGGAGTACTTTCATCTTTCTTTTTTGCATATCAAAACTTTTTGTTTCTAACAGTTTTCTTGACCCGTTTATATCTCTGCATCTCGCTGTCTTTGTCTTGTCTTTTTTTTTCTCACGTTTTACCTGTGTCTCATCTACGATTCCCTTGAAAATCACTCCCTTTATCTGTACCTTGCTTTTTTGTGTTGAGTAGAGCTGCTGATTGGTATGCTAAACATTCAGCACTGCAGACTTTGAGAGGCTGTCGCTGGCTGAGGCAACGAAGGCCTGCAATTTGATTGACGTGGTGAGCGGTAATAAATGATGCCAGTACTGCTTGCTGAATAAAGCGCTGTAAATAACGAGTGCAACACACACACAGGATCATTGAGGAAGGCAGGTTTGAGAGCAGGTAGATGAGTGTGTGCATTAATGCAAGTTTACAGGCTTTAGTGCAGAAAAGGTTAATAGTATAGAGACTTGAGACTCGCATAGTCATGCAAGGTCGGATCTTTCCGGAACCAGGCATGGAAATACAATTGCATGAATTCAAGTATTCAGTATTAACCGGTTTTATACAGCACAGATAAGCAGTGCATGAGCAATGCAGCATTTTCTCAGTGAGAGGAGAAAAAAAATCCACCAAGATCCCAGGAAATTACCAGGAAAAAAAGTCATAAATAGAAGACAAATGTTATAGTGTATTTAATATAAGGTCATTGATGTATAATCAGTATTTAAAAAAGGGTGTTTAGCGTAATCTAAATAGATTGTAGAAATTTAATCAGAAAGTGGGCAGAACGTGAGTGCACTTTGTCAATTGATGTCCTCGCCATAGCTGAACTTTGCGAATGGAGTGCACCTCACATTGATCTAATTGGACAGTGGATGTTAAACATCATTTGAAGGGTTTTGAGTACCTTACAAATAGCGTAAGTGTGTGTTCATTTGCCTGGGGAGCATGTTCACTTCTCTTTTGTATGGCAGCCCTCCAAATCGCCACTCTGCAGTCAACCATAATAAGCACCTCCTCAGGCCTATGTCTGTTTGCATGTGCAGGCGACTTATAGAATTTTCTGCTTATGTCTACTTCTGTTCGGCATGAGTATAAATGCCTTGCAAATTTATATATGAAATTACTGATAGTCAGACCTCTTATAAAGATAAAACATACCGCTAATTAGCAATCAGCTGAATGTAATTCGTCTTTGCAGCTTTGTGTTTAATTGAGACTTAGTCTTCAGTCTTTAATATAGACTTCAAAGTTGAAGATTATTTGTCCACCCTCATTTATTTTTCTATGTTTTATATGCTCATGCAAGTAAGACTCTTTTTTTTTCTCCTTTTAAACTTTTTATTCTTACTCAAATGGTTTGCAAGCAAGTATGTGAACATATATACAATACTTTTGGGTGTGTTTGTGTGCATGCTTGATAAATGCTCTCTACTCCTGAGGACATTATTCACAGCTGAAATACTGTCAGGCCAGCCAGGGTTAGGAAATGTATTCCAAGGTGGGTCTATGTATGTTTGAAATTGTTTATTATGGAAGCCATTTTTATCACTGAATTTAAAAATAAAAAAGGTTATTGTGACATTTCATCTCATGATTCTGACTTTTTCTTTCTCTCAGAATTCCAAGTTATAAAAAAGAATTATAATAGTCGGAATAGTGTGACATAAATATCTGAGAACATAAAATCCTGAGAAATTATACGTTTCTATCAGTTCATATCTCACATTGCAAACTCAGAATGCACATGCAGACAAAACATTGCAATTTCACGCAGCTGTAGGCCTGCTTATTGTATGATATAACAAATACAATTTAATAGTAAAAAAGCACCTGTTAGTTACTTATTAGGATGCATTTTACTAGTATTTTACTTTGCTATCTATTCATGCTAATTAAGCACATATTGATGCCTTATTCTACATGACTTTGTTATACGTCCTTAATCCTTCCCAATACCTGAACTTTGCAAATGAAGCGAGTAAACTCAAAATGTGTCCAACTACGCCTGAATAGCGTGATTTATTTGCTCAAGTCACGTCTGGTGTGAACGTAGGGTAACGTAATGGAGCGGGGTCATGTGACTCCCCACACTGTAGTGTTTTTAAAGGGAAAGTAATTGAAATAATTGACCTGGAAGAATTTGATTGATTATATTCTGAAGGCCGATTTCGATTAATTGCCCAGCCCTACTCATATCACAGATATCCATTTATGTGTGGTTCTCAAACCTTTATTCACATAATCCATATATTTCCAAATCCTTTTGGGTCTAGTCACCTTTTATGTTTTGTCAAGGCCTTTGCTATTTCCTCCAGAACCAACAACAACCAAAATGCAGTTACCCCTGATTGGTTCATCCATCCTTACAGAACACCCAATGTAAGTCTTGTATTTTAGGATTTCAGTTGTTGATCTTAGCGAGGACACAATTCCTACTTCCGCCCAAGTGTCCAGAAATAAAAAAACAGTGGGTAGCCACACATATCTGAGGCTCCATGGCTTTACCATCTTTAAATCTGCCACATTTGTGCTGCTCTGCTTCCTCCATCCACTCCCTGCATGGATATATCCAGAGTGCTCTTGTGAAATGTGGAGGTCTGTGGTAGGAAATCACATCCGCAAATCATCAGTCCGAGACTATGAGCTCCATTAGAGGGGAAGAGCTGGCCGTGATTCACTTTATAAACTCAATAGGGATGTGAACACAGCATACTTTCAATGTTCCTCCGCTTTCTACAAAGACCTTGGACCGTCTATCTAGGCATAATGACAAACCAGGGAGTTGCCGCATACCTACCTGTTTATATATCCTTAAAGAGAGCATTTCACAGGCTTGGTTAAGTGCCGATGTTAGTAGGCTGACGAGTAAAGGCAGGAAAAGCACTTTGTCAAGTGCATACTGAGGAAACCATCCATTTACCTGCGTTGAATACAAACACTGGCTTAATTGTTCTCTCTGAATGTCTGGTCGACATCTGGCACATACAAGCACATGTGCATGCATAAGCTTCTCTTACTTTCTGTCTTCATTTTTTTTTGTACAGAATGACCTGCTGTTTCATGCATTAATGCACCACTAAGCTGGCAGTGAGCATGTTAAGCTGCTCTCAGGCAATGCTTAGAGGGGGACTTTTACATGGGTTCAACAGAAGTGGGTGCCAAACATCAGGAAGAGGGACAGATAAAGATGCCATGGATTTGGCATTATATTTGGATGTGGAGTGTAATGTGGTTTGGATGTGACTGAGCCTAGTCAAAAGTCCAGTTGCATACTCCAGATGTTTGTTTTCTCTAGTGATGGTTTTGTTTAGTTGTGTCACCACATCTATTTTGAAACCTCTATAAATGGATAGCTCACCCAAAAATCGTTTACTCACGCTCAAGTTATTCCAACCCTGTATGGATTTCTCTCTTCTGCTGAAAACTAGTGCTGCAAGATTAATCATATCGCAATGTCAGCCTATGCGATTACATCACAGTAGATGTTGCTATTATATTTATTAAACAAATGCATTCATTTACGTAACAAGGCAGGCATTCACACCAGACGCGACTGAAGCGTTAAGCGTGAGTGATTTACATGTTACGTCAATGCAAAGACGAGATTAGACATCCTGCGACACAAATAAACGATTGCTCAAGTTGAAAAATCAGAACTTTGCCGAAATTCACTCGCAAATGGAAAGCCAGAATTAACTGTATGTGGAGGAGCTGTGCGTTACATCTTTGTACTTAGAAACAGGAATAAAAAGGAAATAAATACTAGATTCTTTAAACCAAAGTTTATCTGTAAGATATAAAACAAACTTTACTTCATGTTTAACCACTACAGAGACTGGAAGTGCCTGGCAGAAGCCCCTCCCATGATGCGAATTTGCGTTCGTTGCGAAGGGAATTTCTTGAACGAATGAAGTGAGTAAACTCAAAATGGTCAAGCCTCCAACTACACACGAATAGCACAATTTTTTCGCACAAGTCATGTCTGGTGTGAACGCACTATTAGCAAAGAGGGATTTGAGAAAATTATTGGCACACTGGACAAGAGATACCAAAAGAAATACACAAAGTATATGTTATATCCTGCTAAAATGTCCCTGTTTTGGGACAAAATGTAAAAATATTTAAAAAAAAATCGGTATTTGTTTTATTTATCTGTACTTTTGACTTCTTAATTTTATTTTAAAGTTAACTTAATGTAACTTAATTCAGTAATGTAAAGAACGTTACTGTTATTTAATTTTGCACAATTTTGTTTTCATTTGAAAACATTGTTAATTTATAACTGTTTACTGTATCTTAGTTGAGAAAAACAGATTTCAGCCTTATTAGTAATCTGTATGTGCATTTTCCTTGATAACAAGCAAGTTGAGTCAAACCTCTTGTTAATCGTATCGCAATCGTAAATCGTGACATTTTTTCCCAAATCAAAAATATATATATATATATTTTGTAGAATGTAAGCAAATAGTAGGGAGCATGTGGGGGTACTGTTTGGTTATCTGCATTTTTCAAAATACTGTATCTTATTGTAGGTTCAGCAGAAGAAATAATGAAAGAATTTTAATATTTAGGGGAACTGTCCCTTTAAATTTGATGCAATATTTATAAATTCAGTGTGCAGAGGTCTGTCTAGACTAGGTAGGATGAGATAGCTAATTAATTTTTTGCTCTACCAAAGTTTGAGCATGCATTACTGTGTGTGTGCGTGTGTTATACTGTATCAGCATAAACATCCTGCTTAAAAGTATTCATAGCGCATGAAGCATGTGCCTGAGAGAACGTCTTTTTTTTTTTTTGTACCTCATTATTATTCATTTAGTACGTAAACAAGATTTGAATTTGGTGTTGTGCTTTAGTTGGTTTCATTTTTGTCAAGCACGGATTCTAGTTTTTGTTACTACAGTATCTTTTGAAAAAAGTGCTCTTGGAAGTTCTTTCTGGATTGTGTTGGTGTTATATAAGCCTCTGTTGCTAGTATGATGTGTTGCTTGCTTAGGTGTTTGCATTGTGGTTGGCACATGGTGATACGTCAATATTGTGCCTCATCTCTCTCCCTCTGTCTTGGACAGGCAGACAATTGTAATTAATCTTGCCTACCTGGAAGTATTTGCAAATTACCATCCTTTCATCCAGTCAATTTAATTATTAATAGTTATCATCTGTCTTCTTTAGGGGTTTCTGTGAGTGTATCAAGTTTTATGTTTCAGAGAGTACATATTTAGGTATAACTGATAATACAGGGTCTTTTCCTGTGAGTAATAGAGAGGGGAAGAAATAGAGAGCAGCAACACACACACACACACACACACACACACACACAAACATAAATATATTCCATTAATTCATTCATGCATAAAACAATGATCACATTTAATACATTATACTGTATTTAAAAGTAAATTACGTATGTCCTTTATGTATGTGATACTCAAAAACGTACATTCTCCAAACATCCTCAAGATATTCTGCTGTAGAGAAGAGCAGATGGTGGGTCAGGAGCATGAGCCAATCAGAGGAATTTTGGCTGAGCTCCAGTTTAGAGTAATGTGAAAAAGTGAACAGGGTTCTGGGACAGGTGTAGGCCTTTGCAAGGACGTACTTGCTATTATTTTTTTTCTTTTTCATTTTCTTTTTAAATAGTAGCTACTGGTTGATGTATGTATTGTGGGGTGTTGGGTGTCTCTTCTTGGCACTGCATAATCAAGTCAGTATCAAGGAAAGCAAAGCTCATCAGTCTTTCATCAGCCTCATAATGTAACTGTAATATTAACAAGACAGTCGATCAATCATGTTTATCCGGAGCTTTATGGCTCAGTGAAGACAAAGAAAAGAGGATATGGCTGAGACGAAGAGAATATAAAGCAAGCTAGGACAACATTTCAGGAAAGGAGCTAAATATGTATGTTCTTGAAAGAAATCTTGTGTATTTACTTGGCTGTATCATTTCATAAAAAATAAACCATTCGAATGGTAGCATATATACTTTTGGTTTTCTTGGTTTGTATGTGTGTGTGAAAATATATGTGTGTAAGTTGCATTTAAAATCCATTTGAGCACTTGATGCTTCTGAGCAACACAAGTCTGGTGTTGACAGAGAAGCAGGGGGAACTATCATTTTTGAGACCCGACATCCATGTCTTTCAGTGACTACCAGGCTTTTTCATCTGGGCTTCCTGGCACACTCTGCCTAGATTGCTGTTCACTTACTCTGTGGGCCTGGCCTGACATTAGACGACAATGGAATACTTGACGGGATGAAAGAGGAGTTTGGCAGTTGTAAAAAGGGTAGACACAAGAGAAGTACAGTGGAAAAAGCATGAGAGTGAGGAGTACAGGAGGTGAGACACACCATTACTAGCGAGATATCTGCGATTAGAGGACATTTCCTCTAAAAGAGATGGCCAAGCACTTTTCTGCTTCGCAGTAGAGGCAGAACAGATGGGCTTCTATTAGAGATTAGATCTATAACATGTATATTCACTGAATGCCTGCTTGTCTGCACGGTTCACAAACACCACATGTATTAAACACTGCTTGCCTCGGTGAGCCTTGGGAGAATGGCAGGCGGACATTGACCCATCAGTCAAGAGCTACATCAGCAAGTTGACCTTTCCGGTATACCCACTCTCCATTTCCTGCTGCTTTTCACTAATGGAGAGATGGGAGGATAAAGGTGAAAAAGACATGTCTCTGTTAAGCATGACAGAAAACGAATACTGTTGGCTTTCTGGGGCATCAAATAAATGTTTGGTTTTAAGTGACACTTCAATATTTCAATACTTATTTTAATTTTTTTCATTTTTTTAAATTGTCATTTATAAACTATCCACAAACACAGACATTTTAAATCATTAAACTTTTTAACTATAATGTTAAACATAATTGCAAAAATAGTAAATGAAATTGCATCTAGCATTATTTATCTGCAGATGCCTTTTTTTATTTTTTTTTATTTTTTATTTTTTATGCAGTCTGTGTAGACATCATCATCATCATCATCATCATCATCTATCAGAACTCTTATAAGAGTTCTGATAGATGATGATGATGATGATTTAAAATTTTCAACTTTGATAATGAATTATTTTCTGAAATACGTTTCAGAAATATTTTACTATGGTTAATTACATATGAATAAATGAATAAAGAAAATAGATTTTGTTTAAAAAGTAGGATATATGGTTATAATTCTGATATGTTCTATATTATGTTTTCATATTGTGTTTTTCAGTGGCGGCTTTCAGGTCAAAAGGTTGAGAACCATTGTTTTCAAATGTCCAGCAGACAAATATTTATGTGTCTTTTAGCCTTGCATTGAGTCCCACCACCACTGATAAATCCGACATGTTGGCGGGTCTAAGTGATTAGAGAGGTGGTAAAGTGTAGGGCTCAGATTTAGCCAATCAAGTGGGTGTTGAAAAGAGGCTCAAGCTTATCCGCGTAACAACATCTTGTCTCTGTAAGACACACTCTGACTCTCTGCCAGGTATTTCATGGCTCTCTTCACCGATGAATATCTTTGGTCGCTACGGTGGCTCTAGAGACAAAGACGCCTCCTCCTTTCTCCTTAAAGATGGTATCTATGGTAACTGCTGGGATCCCACAGCTGTAACAGTGTCGCTATTTTCAGAGTTGGTTAATCAGAACAAATGAAAACATGCTTTGTTATTTCTCTCTCACACACACATTAGGAACAGGTAGCACATGACTTCAAAATGCATTTGTCCCTTTATCTTGGTGTGCTTGTGTCAGCTACATCTTGTCTGGAGACTCCGAAGCTGCGGCAGTAGTGAAGAAGTGGCAGGACATGTGTAATGGATAGGTAAGATGTAGATTAGAGGAGTCGAAGAATATGTCAGCCGCTCAGAAGTGTTTATAGCATTTCTTCACCATGGTTACACATTTTAAGAGTGGGAATAGATTTATGTATGGGTCTAAATAGAAGAACCTTGGTTTTGTGCAGGTGCCATAATTTTGAGAGATGCATCAGAAAGAAAACTGACTTGAATTACTAATGCCTTTAAAAAAAAAAAAAAAAAAATCAATTTATTGATTTTAGTTTTTAGTTTAGATTTTATTTTAATAGGTCTTTGCTTTTTATTTGCTCTTATATTTTGCTGCATTGAGATGCTTCGTTGGATAATGTGTATCTTGGTTTATCCAACTGTATGGCATTCTATGGCAGCAGCTGAATCTCTTTTGTAGCTTTATATGATACTCCCACTGCCTGACCCTTCTTCAAAAGAAACATAATTTCAGCACACTTCATTATTCACAGGCCGACCTTTGGTTTCATTTTAACTCCGCTCTGAAGCGCCCTCTGACACCTTCCACTGCAGTCCCATCAAATTTGCAAAAGGACGACATTGATTTTCTAAACACACTCAGAAAGACTGTCTGGAATTGAAAGTCCGTGTTTGCCATCAGCATCTCACAAAATAGAGCCTGCCTCTCTTTTCAGTTAACAAAAATATGTTGGTTAAAAATCTTCTCACATGAGTTAATTGCGATGTTGGCGCACATTGGGCAGATGTATTGAGCCAGAAAACACTTGGCGTGTTTCTCTCTCTCTCTTTTCTTCCATTTTTCATTCCCTGCATCTTTTGCATTCGGATTGCTCCGCTGACATGAAACAAATGACTGCGAGTTGAGATCTGGGTGCAGCTGAGCCACTGTAGATTGATTTAAAGTGAATTGCTTTCATTTCTACACTGACGATACGTCGCTCCTCGTAAACAAACTTCTCTGGAGAGGAAATGAGAAAATTGTAATCAATGCTGGAGTACCCGCAAGCAGACATTCATTCCTTTGGATTAGGGCAGTTAGAAGAAATTAGACCTCAGGACAAACATCAGGAGAAAATATCTCGGTGGGAAGCAGTTTAGCAGGGCTGTGCTAACGTTTTATTGAATGCCGCTTATTGCCTCTGACTTGAGGTGACGGACACTCCTCGTGCTTCTGGCTGAAAGGCCGTTTTTATGTCCGATAAATGTTGGTGCATTCACCCTTGTGGAAAGAAAAACAGCGCCACACTTGTCTTCCGGAGACAGACTATTACTCCAACATTGTTTGCAGAGGTGATGTGTTGTAAATAATACTTTGTAGCTTCTCCAATTGGTTTTACACAAAGTCACCATTGCCAGTGAGAACAGAACATCAGCTGTGATAAACCAATGAACTGTGCTTCTGACATGACCTTGGATGCGTTGCTCAAATTTTAATAGTCAGCAAAACCAGTCTTTTCCCCTCTAATAGGGGTATCCCTGACTATGGATTTGAGTAATCAAATTGGAATCTTGCAGGTAGTTGACTAATAGTTGAATCATGTTTGGGGGTGGTGCAAAAAAAGAGTCCAGTGAGACATTCAACAGTCATAAATCCTGACGTTAACACACAGGGAAAATGCACAAATCGGATAAATTATTGTTTTGATTAAAAAAATAGTTTGGAATAAAGAAGAGTAAATGACAGGATTTTCCCTTTTGGGTCAACTATCCTTTAAGTTTCGTTCATTCATACCAAGCATTGCCAAATATTTATTTCTAAACACTAAGGCCCGGTTTTACAGATGGGGGACTATGCCTTTAGCCAGGCATACAGTGTGTGGTAAAGTCCTTTAAGATTGTACTTGTCTGACTGCACAAACATGATGATCATGTCACACTGTGGGATCTCTGTTATTAATGTTGGACTTTACAGAAGTCAAGATGTGTATAAACGACGAGCATAAATGTTCAGTAACTGCAATCTGCATTGCACGAAGGGGCTGAAATGTTTGGTATCATGAAAAGTATATGAACGACAGCAATACCTCCGTATTTATGAAGAATAGTGTAAGCAGAACTACACACCTACATGAAAACACAACCGGTGGTTATCATAGCAAAGGCAACAAACACTATGAATTCCGTGAGTGCTGGAGGTTATGGAGGATAGAAGTAATCTCTAGCATTAATTCTGATCATGGCTTGTCTTGAAAAACGGAGACCGTTTGACGTTCGTCTTAGAAGTCACACTGGACGACAATGCCGCAAATCTTCAGCCAGAATTTAGTCGGAGAAAAATTTTTATTGCGACATGGTGAACATCAGACTAAGACTAAAGAATCACCCTAGGTTTGTAGGAATCCTTTAGAGTTTTTCAAAATTTGTCTTAAGCAGCAAAATATTGTGAGCGGGCATTAGTTAAATTTTGCTATATGCAGTCTTTATATAAAAAAAAAAAGCCTTAGAAGAAAACATTACAGGTGTGGATCTCGAGATGTGGATATCTTGAGGTGTGGATTTTCAGTTGAGACAGCTCAAACGTGCATTTTAGTCTGGGACTCGCCTTATCTGTGGGGGGTTTAAGAGTTTTCTTTCTCCATATTTTCATTATGTTTTGTTTGTCATGGTGGCCTAAGCTAACCTTCCAACATCCCTCTGTCCATATAGAATGTTATGTCTCCCCATGCCGTAATTTTACCTACGAGTTTATCACTGATGACCCCAGCTCAGACGTTACCGCAGGGATTCATCTGCTGGCTGCCCGTAAATCAGCAGAGTGCTGGTGTCTACATCCTTATCTCTTCCAACAGTCCTCAGGGGAGGGCCCAAAGGCCGAGAAATAGATTAGCAAGCTGCTCTAAAAGCAATCTCTCCTAGCTTCTCTCAATGGTGTTGCCAGCTTGGGTTTGTCTTGTACTCTGGAATGCAATTACATCAAATTTGGCATTATGTATCTTCTTTATGGTGATAAATACCCAAGATGCTACATGTTGCCTATAAACAGGCCTTATGTGAAAGAAGTGCTGTCTGGGTTTTTTTTCCCTTTATGTCTTTTTAGCAGCAGAATTGCACCCCAGCTTAAATTTACATTTCAATTATCTTCCATTTGTATTTTTCACAATTAAGCTCATCGCTCATACACAGCAGAAAAACTAAAATAGCACCATGATTGCTTAACAAGTATAGCTCTGGTCTAGTAGAGCAAGCAATGCATAAACCTTAGTCAGTGTAGCACCATATTTAATTTTTGACAGGAATGAAAAAGTGGCCGTGAGGGGTAGAAGTACAGTGTGTTCAATGGGCTGTACTGTTGTTTAACAACACACTAAAGAGTGGTCTGTGACCTTTATACAACTCATGCCAACTTCAGAGACCTCTCCCTCACAAACTTGTTTTCATCCATGTTAATATTCAGTATGGCGTAATGAATTTCTTTGTTCTGGTATGAATGAGTTTGGTGTTATAAGACAAAAGGTTATAGAGATACTTGACCCAAAAATGAAAATTACCAATTGATTTACTCACTATCAAGCCACCCTCTATGAATTTATTCTTTCAGACGAATACAGTCTGGGTATAATGTTCTGACTCTTTCAAGTTTTATAATGGGAGTAAATGGTGGACGAAATTTAAAAAATTAAAAATAAAATGCATCCAACCATAATAAAAAGTACTCCAAATGGCTCCGGGGGCTTAATAAAGGCCTTCTGAAGTGCAACACGTGTGTAAGATTAGACCATGTAGACCACTACATACAATGGGTACTGTATACTGTTGTTTTTTTCTCATTAAGGGACCAATATGGACCGTTTTGGTACAAAATTGTACCTTTTGAAAAGGTTCCGCCCCAGTGACTGCTTTACATTTATTTCTGAGAGTGTAGGATGGCCTGAGGGTGAGAAATCATTTTTGGGTGAACTATCATCCAATCGATAGCCAGATAGTCAGTGTTTACCTCATAACCTTTAACTGTATAACTTGTTTGAATTATACTTTCTAAGACATCCCTCAGCTTTATTTTTTTTTAAATACTGAAAAATCCAGATGGCCATTACCAAACAGCAAAATGATGTTTTTTTGTGGGTTTAGTGAAGAAGCATGAGCATTATCCAGGACAAATCCACTCCCCTCCAGGTGGACATGTGTCTTTCTGACAAACAGCGATTCGCCAGCAGTGCTGAGTGGTTTGATTAGGAGATAACTTACTCTGCAATTCAAATTATCTTCCTTCTGGGAAGCTGCAGCAGCACTAATTCAATTCTCTCACCTTTACTTATTAATTTGTGTTCAATTTTTAAACAAGTTTGAGCATCTCATGTTTATTGATGCCACATTTTTTAATCATCATTGTAGGAGAATTAAACACTGCAAACTCATAAGTCCCATTAAGCACTGATAAAAAATATAGTGTTTTAACAGTACCTCATTCTGCTATATGGCAATGTAAATTAGAGTAACCTATCTTCTACTGTATGTGCTGTGCAGTATATAAAGATGTGTGTTTGCATTTGGCTTTGGTGTAGAAAGATTATTATTTCTAATGCTTGTATTTCTTTTTTTTTCTTTTTTTTTATTGGGTTGAGACCATTTTTTTCCTGCACACACACACACACACACACATTTTGAACCCATCTGGCTGAGTCTCGCCCTCGAATGGCCAGGCAGTCTGGTCTCAAATGAGATTAATACACACAACTAGACAACATGAGTGGCAGAGGTGAAATGTGAGGATGTGGATTCACCATTAGGAGTAATTTGTGCAAGATTGCAGCCATAGGAAGCCTTGGTGCAGATGGACTTTTAATGGTCATGTGTCAGTCATTATAGAAATGACAGCTGAAAAGAGAGAGCAACTGCTAATTCATATTCTCAATCAAAAGTAGATTCTGAATGGCTGCTAATGGTTGCATAGACCACAATTAATACTTTAGGTGAAGCAATAATGGTCACTTGTCAGACATGAAATTCATAAACTATTTCTACAAATGAGGAAGTTTGGGGCATATGCTGGCATATGCTGTAGACAAATAATATCATTTCAGTAATATTTTTAGCCAGCTTTAACAATTGGGAAGTTAATGTTGTTGTTTTTTTAAAGGAGCTTGTTTTGTAAGAGCGAAAACGATATTTAATGAGGCGATTGGTTTGCCAAAATTTAATTAATGACACCTCTTTTAGTACCAGCATCAATAGTTATTCACCATCTGTATTTTCAACTCCAATTTCTGATCGACTCAGATGACCAAGGCTGTTTCAGTGGGTGTTATGATAAAACATAATTTGTGATTTCAACATGTTTGCAAACAAACCACAAGACATGTCCACCTTCATCCCATTCACACATTTCCTGCCATAATGACAGTGATTTCACAGTCAACAAGTGTTATTGAGGACCAAAAAAAAATCTGCTATTGATTGATGCTTGTTTTTTTCCCTCTGTGCACATTTGAATTTGATATTAAATAATAAAACTGAAGCCCATGGTAATTGTTTTACAGAGCGGCATCTTTCAGTTTCAGCACGCACAGATGCTATTCAGTGATTTTATTGCTGTCCGGATAGAAAACGTCTGGGTTTTTCTCCCACCACCCAGGAGAAAATTCCCAACCAAATTGCCTACTGTTTTATGACAAGCATGTAGTAATTTAATGCCTGTCATTCATTAGTTTATATGAAGTCATTCATTATATTGTCATTCATCAGTTTATATGGAGGAATTTCTCATTTCTAAATCTCTGCATTGGATACTTGTTTCAGTGAACTTAGAAGCCATAGCCATGTATGAAATTTATGAATGTGTATACCTGTGTTGCTTAAAGTCTTACGGATGGATGTTGTGTTCAAAGTAGAATTAACAAACAAACTGGTCTTGGAATTGTCTTGGACTCGACAAACCTGGACTTGAGTACAGCGCTGGTGGTTATTCAAAATTGATGTTCTGATTCAAATAAATGCTTAATCTCATTCTATATACACATGAAAGGAGTACTTTTGGTAAAACAGCTTCTGTCCCGATGTACATTTGCCCATAGTTTTTCAGGTAGCTTAGCTGGTAGTTTTTTTTTTTTTTTTGCCACAGTTCTTCTGGATTTAGTCTGTTTCAGTTTGTTCTGTTTCTTCATGTCATTCCAGACAGACTGGATGATAATCAGATCAGATCTCTGTGGAGCACAGACTGTTGTCAGACTCCTTGTGCAGACAATAAATCTCACTGCATTATTACAATTATTGACAAAAATTATGTTTGGAAATGTCAATATTTCTAACTGACAAGCTAAAAAAAGATAGAATTAACCGACCTAAACATATTTTGTTTAAAAAAAAAAATAAAAAAAAATAGTTGCCTAAGAATTTTAAACAGTACTGTATGTGATGCGAGAGACAGCATATTTTCTATTCTAAGAAAAACATTTTGCATTATTATTTGTAATTATCAGAAAGCAGGGGTCTACAAACTAGATCCTGGAGGGCCCACACTTTTTTTTTTCTTTAATGGTCAAATGTCATATTCATAAATGTAAATTCTCAGGGAAAAATTCCATGTTTTATAACATTTTAAAAATGAAGTGAAGCGTTATATTGAATAAATATTGCTTATGTTGTACAAATTGTGCATTCTTTAATGTTTTCCTATGAAATTGTTTATATCTCCCCCTAGCATTTGAAATTTTCAGTTGTTTTTGTATTTGTTTTATTTGAATTTTATTGAATGTATAATAATAAAAAATAATCATAACAAATTAAATTAAATTAAATTAGAAACACCTAACTTTTCAGAACAGTAAGTGTACCGGGGAGTCATGTGATAAGAACCAACCAATCAGCTTCATCCTTCCCCGTAACATAGAGCACAGGTTAGTACATTACTAGTTGCTTTGCAAAAATATAGAAAGCATCACGCCACGTGTTTTTAGGCACGACATGCAAGTGTGATTTTGTTTTAAAGGTGTGTAATTTTTAGCGGGATCTAGCAATAAGGATTTGAATCTTAACAAATGGCTCAAAACTCACCCCGCCCCTTCGCAATGCATACAAAAGCTACGGAAGCTGACACAGGACAAAAAAGTTGTTGTCTGTTACACCTAACAGTCTACCAAATTGGCATCGAACAAAGTCTACAATGAAACATCATGGTGAAAAGTGAAAGTAAAATGCGATCGTGCATACAAAATCATTTTTAACGCCATGCACATTACTAGCGCCCCCCTGATGCCCCCAATTTAATTATGTTTAGCAGTAGCGTCTCTACAAGTGGTGACGCAGTTAGTTTAACTACATTTCTCAGTCCTGTTACATTATATTTTACGTTTTCTTTTTTTACCGACGGAGACTGACGCTCTGCCGGTTCTTCTTGCGCATAATTTTTTTTTTTTTTTTTCCTTAATCTTCTTTCTTCCACCAGAAATACACTACTGACTTCTTGCTAATACTACCACTACTACTTCTACACATTTCAACGTGGTGACGACACGAGCGGCCTCTTAAAATACCAAGGAAGTACAGTAAAACAACTTACTGACGAAACGAGCTCTGTAGAAGTTTGTCCGTTTAGGGCTACTATAGAGACATGGTGGCACTAAATGGCGACTTCCATTTAAGGGGACCCGAGTACTACAGCCCTGATAACCACATGTTTGCATGATGCCTGTTTTAATAATTACATTTCTTGTCACCCACCAAATTGATTTCTATCTGGATACATGAGCTTTGTTATGGAGGAGCAATGAGTTCATATTGATGTTTTTCGTAGAACATAAAAGGAAATCAAGCAGAGGAAATCAAGTGATCTGGAATTAGGTATGAGGGCAAAAGATTTCCCAGCACTGCTTTTGCAATGGTTTAAGTTGATGAATTCAGCACACTGAGAGAAAGAAAGCTGACAGAAAGTGACTTCTGTGTGTGTGTTGTGCTTTATATGCTGGTACATTACTGACAATATATAATGGACCTTTTTTGCCTACAAAATTTGGCTTATTTAACTACTTTCACAAGATTTATGATTTCATGTTAGATCCCTGCTGCAGTAGTGTGTCCCATTAGTTGTCTGCAATGGGTAGCTTTACAAACGCTGTTTTTCATTCCAATGCTCATGGTATTTGACAACCCAAAGCCCACGTATAACTGGCCAGACTTATTGCGTTCCCTTATCAGCAGTAAATCTTGTTGTTGGGGGATTCAAGCAGATTGAGTTGATACCTTCAGATGTAACAATTTTCTGTCGGGTGATTTTTAAAGTCTCTGAGTTACAGCACCTTGTCTTTATAAATCCCTTGTGTTCCAGAAAATTCCAGATTCACCTTGAAAGGCAGTATCTGGTGACATTCAGATCTTGTAGAGTGTGCTTTAGTATGGCCCACCATGTCTTCTATAGAAGTGTCAGTAAGAAATGTCACATGTGTATGTATGCGCGCACACTCTCGCGCACTCACTTTCACTCAATCTCAGTATAGTCCCCAGGGCAGCGCTGCATAGAAATAAACTTCCTGTGCACCACTGCCAGGAGTAGCGGTGGGAAGTACGCTAGAATGATCACAGTATTCCTTCATCGCCCTCCTTTTAAAATCATTCCTTCCATAACAATCTGTTATTGCAGTATTATTATTATGATTATTTTAAAAATTGGAATCGATTTAGTCTTTGTACAGCTCAAGTAGGGCAACACAACAAATTCTGTGATAGAACCAAGAGTGGGCAACTTATTTGGGCAACATTGTCTAGACTATTACATGAAGCAGGCTGAGAACAATCAGAAAAATATTTATCACCCCAAATGAAATTCTGAGGTAGAGTTAGATATAACTGCTATAATAGGCAGAAGTAGCACAACTAACAATAACAGGGAGGACAAAACTGATATAAGATTGGATCTATTATTAATAATAATAATAAAAGTTATTTTAAGGAAAACAGTGAGAGAACAGTAGATGCACTATAAAAAAATTGGGAAACTAAAAAATGTATACATGGCATTAGATTATTGTAAATCCCTTCATCTGAGAAAAGTGTAATAATAAACAAATAATTATAACAAATTGAATTCCTAGAGTGATCAGTTACAGGACTTGTGTTTTATTTTGTGTATTTATTTGTTATTGTGAGTAGAGCTATTTGTTAGTGTGTTAAATTTCCTTACCCACCTAAGATAACCTTGACATCTTCTGGTGACATTTACATCTACTACCTATAAATGTATACTCTAGCGCGTCTGCTGGTGTCGCTTGCTGAGTTGGACAATGCCTTGCCACTTTTAAACAGTCACATTGGATCATTTTTCAATCACAGAAAGTCCTCCAGATAACAGTTTATGTAGAATAGGTGCATGGCCAAGATGACACTATTCACTATTTTTCACCACAGACAGAGAGAAGTGGATCTTTTAATAATCTTTTATTATTATTATTATTATTATTTCAATATTATCGACAGTGTGTAATATTAAAGCCTACTTTTTCCCATTAGATGCATTTTGCTGAGTTACCTGGAGTTTAGAAGGGTTTTTATTTATTTTATTTTTTTGATGGAAATTCTTAAATCTCCTTGGTATTATTGAATTATTACAAGGTGAACTTGAAGTTATCTCTTTCCCCCGTCTCGCTCAGCATCTTTAATACTTATTTCATCACTCAGGTATATTCAGTTCTACTTCATACAATCCAACACATTAAAAATCCGTTGTACAGCTCCCAGCCATTTTATTTTCTACAGTGAACGGTTTGCTAATACAAATAACTAAATGCAGTAATTAGCGTGGAATTGTTTTTCTACCAATATTTGTTCCCCACTATTAGATTTTAAATTACATTGCTGTTTCAATACAAAGTATACGTTCCTAAAAAATGATGTTGGATAAACAATTGACTATGCCTGCGATTAATTGCTCTTACCCAGTCAGAATGCTAAGTCTGTCTTAATAATGCTGACATTCAATACTAGTCTACTTTTTGGTAAAGGTGTCGCCCCAGTGACAGATGCATTTAGTGATAGCCTTTTCTGTTGGGTCCACTCACTGTGTAGCCCACACACCACTATATCTGCTGCTCCAGATGTAGAGCCAGATGTAAATGTCTGTAGCGCATACAGTGAATTGTATTGCATTGGATAAGCCCCAATGCATGCTTTTAATTCGAGATAAATGAACAAAAATGAATACCTAGCAAGGTTTGAAGTCAATGCTCATCCATTTTCATGTTCTCATTTATTGTCCCTCTTTAAAGTCTTTGTCCATAAGGGGCCGTTTACATAAGATGCATTTTTGCATTACATCTGTGCTAATTTGTAAAGATTATGTGGGTATTTAGGTCTACACTGGAACTTCTGCATAGCACACAGACACAACTCGTTCCAATAGAGGTTCTTTTAACCATGTTGCTGAACTAAGGATGTGATACCCTATAAGCAATAATTCAGATATATACATACGCAACCCTATATATGTATATCAGATCATGTCCTTTGTAAGTGGCCCTTGTTATCTGTCTCCCATCAATACTGTAATCACTGGGATGAAGTTAAGAGGTAAACCATTCCAGTGTCACTCATACACTTAAATTCATTTTGTACAGTAATCCATCTTCAGACTTCCATTAAATGTAATTTTACAGTCCGTATTTGGATAGGCTTGCTTTATTAAAGGCTATTCAGTTTAAGATGGCTCCCTGGTTGGGTGTCTGGCTCAACCCCAAATGTATTGCCTTGACAACAGTAACTCGCACCAGTCACAGAATGTTTGCCAAGCTAAACTCAAATAAATAAAAGCTACTAGCAGGGACACCGCAGGAGTGTTCCATCTGTGTTTTGTTAATTGATACTCTTAGTTAGTGAGAATCAACAATGATATGACCACATCCTTCTCACCTTGAGAACGGTCTTGGACCAGTTTCAATAAGCTATCTACTGTATATAGTCAGGTTTTAGTGTCTATATGTCTCTCCTGTCTTAGGGCTACTTTCTGAGTCTCAGAAAGAACCATTTTTAATTCATATAATCTTTGGCACCTCATTACCTCGAAAAGTGTTAACAGTAATGTTCTCTGCGCCTCAATTGAAAAACTCATTTTACGCAAGTTTTGTGACTCCCTCTCATTAATGGTCTAGTCTTGAGAACATCCTGAGGGTTTTGTTATACAATGAAACATGGGCTTTATATTGAAGTGCTGATTGGTTTGTAGGGGATGCTTGTACCTGTCACTCAGACAAATGACTTGTCTCCTCCGGATCAGCCTGATGCGCATTATAGCCCATTCACTGCATCTGATAATGCCCTTGAAACTGCCAGCCATCAGCTTTAATGTGGCGTGCGAAAAACGAGCAGGCATTTGAGTTCATGTTTGTACGTGTTTATGTATTATTGTAAATAAATGTTTTTTTGGAAGGGTGCGTAGATCTGAAAGGTCTGGGGAGTGGGACGGTTCCTCTAGAAATATGTTGTGACAAACACTTTCATGCAGAACCGGTTGTTTTATGCATGAAGATCACCGACGTGACAGATTCTTTGAGCTGTAGGTCACGATTAGGCCAACAGTCTAATAAAGCGTAATCACACATGAGGAGCTCAAGGAGTCACAATATTACTAATGCTGTCATTTATAGACTGGGTTGAGGTCACTGACTGACACGGGGGCTGTTCACCAGCGGGAGATTATGGGAGTCATTTACCTTGAGCTTGACGGTGCCAGTGGTTTAACCTAAAGCCTCCAATCCAATTAGAGCGGGATGTGCAGCCTAGATCTGCCACACACAGACCTCTCGGTGACCTACATATTATAGGCTGCGCAGGGTTATGTTGATTTTAAATCTAATGTGATTAAATGCATCTAGCATGCAGGACTAACTGCAGGTGGGTTTGAGCAGTTGCCAGCCGTTCTGCTTAAGAGAGCAGTTGCAGGCTCCACAGCACCAGTCAGTCTTAAATAGCTGCTTTCACATACCGTTCTTTTTTGAACAGGAGTAACATTGTGTTCTGTAGTGCCTTTGAAGTGTGAGAACTAGCACCCACGTTTGTATTTCAACTGCATGTAAGTCTGATGTATGAATTGGATGCTTAAAAGTCATACCTGTTAGCAAATACAGCTGTCATTCCTAAACATCGACTGTGTGTGAGTGTTTTCATGAAGTTGATTGTTTTTTTTTGGGGTTTGTTCTTTTGTTTTTTACCACAAGGTCGCATTAAAATCCATTGGGAAACATTTTGCAAAACATTCATAATTAAATTTTGCTGCTTTACTTGCAAAGTAGCAAACTTTGCCTCGGAGCCAAACTTTCTTCAAATTTGAAAATCCAGCAGATAAACATTTATATTTTGTAACTGATATTCTAAACAAAGAATAAAATCATACATTTGAAAATGATTTCAGCTGTGTTGATATGACTGAAGATTCACTAAAAATGTTTAGTTTTTTTTTTAGTTAAGTTTTGCATGATATTGAACTTTATTGATTTATTTTATCTTAGCACTTTTTTTAATGTTGTCAACGCTAAAAAACCCAAAAGGTATGTGTATAAACTGTCAGTGCAGCTACATAGCCTAAAGTGACATGATTTTCAGAAGCATTTGTTGTGCTTTCATGTGTTGTAATGGTTAGCATTTTGTGCTCTTCAACTTTTTGCGTCTACCTACCTTAACCCCACTGACCTTACACCCTGCCTCATTTCTTTAGTTTGTACCTTTCAGGTTTATGTTGACCTTTTGAAGAGTGTCTGAAATGTCAGCGGTGCATAGACTGTCTGCAGTCTCAATATATGGTGGCATTTCTGAAGTTAGATGGTATTGGGACTGTGCTGTTGCCGGGAAATTTCAATTTTAACTGCTGTAATTGAGCTTAAGGGAGTTTTTTTTCACTCCTTTCTTTTCTCTCCCTCTCTACCTAACATTTTTTTTGGGGGGGGAGAGGGAGAGGCCGAGGCCCGTTCAGTATTTTAGTCCTTGCAAGCAACAATGGATCTAAGCTTTTCATTTATTGGTACAGCAGTCTATAAAGGCTGAGGCATCTTTGGTCTTTTGTAAAGTGTTCACATGGATGAGTAGGCCTGAACCCTCCAACTCCTGGCCCTAATTTCTCTTAAACTAGACCATTTCTTTTGAAGCAGAAAATGTGAAGCATGGCATTGTCCATCTGGTGGATATCTGTCAGCGCTCTACATGTTTACATCAAGACATGATTTAGAGAATCCTGAGTTTGTTTGGCTTCGCACAGTGAATTGTTTGCTTTGGGTATTGAATAATGAAGCATTCTAATGGGAGCAGCTGTCAGATAGGATTTTAGTGTTGTCAAATACACAGAATACAAAAGAATCCGATATCAGCATGGAGAATGGAAGCAGCTGTGCGTGAGATGGTTAGGTTGGGAAAAAAGATTTTAGTCAAAGATAAGGCTGGTCCCAAATGTCTGGAGACTGTATTTATGTAGCGTATTTTTCCATTGGCAACACGGATACAGTGTTTATGAAAAAATAGCCTGTAGTAAAGCAACAAAATAAATCCGCCTGAAAGAACCTCAAGGTTTCTATTTTATTATTTGACAAACCTACTGAGGACAAGATAGTAGTTCTTCTTTTTTGCCGTTTACAGAGCATCATGTTGTCACAGAGACAGGTGTGATATTTCAGGACACCTAATTCAATGGCTTCTGTCAGAAGAAGAAGATATTCTCCGAGTGTCGTTCCGTAAGAAAATGCTTACGGCACTTTTCAATAGAATGCATTTTTTTTGTTTTTTTAATGATTATTTCGTCACTTCTGAGCATGTCATGTATTTTGTCTAATTATATTTAAACAGAAAATTATCATATATTATCTGGTACATTATTACTACGCATGTAAACCCTAGTTAATATTCGCCATCACTTCTGCTCATGACAGTGCACTCATTTCTAATGACAGCTCTGGGTCCGTATCATGCAACACCTGTCACAAACCTGCAAGACATGTTATCTGTTAGACCCTGGTAGCAAACTCAACACCTCCTCACTTCTTTTGACAGGTTCCAACTCACCAATTTTGCTCTTCACAAAGCCTTCAGCTTGAATAATCTTGAGTTTCCTTAATAGAAATAATCTTCTGAGAAGTGTTTTCTGCACCACTGGTGGTATAAAAAGGAATTACAATATGAACATTAATTTCAGGTGGATCGGTTTCAGTAGTTATGTATTGTTTCATTTAAATGTGTTTGCTCAGAGTTTGTAGACATGTAGTTGAAAATTTATTTTAATAAATAGTTTGAAATTAAGATTTTATTTACACATAAGTAAACGTAACCGTTCAAGCCGTTCAAGTAACCGCTGCAGAATGCACGAGAGAAAAAGACGAGGCAGCACAAATCACGCATTTGTAATTTGTTACTTCCCACCCCTGTACATGCATTATTAAAAAGTACTATTTGATCAGATTCTAATTTGATTAATGGCAATAATACAGCTTGTGAAAGTGGACAGCAAACCTCTCCCTGTATCCTTTGCTGCATTTACTTCCTGCCTGATTGTTCGTACCCGACAGAACAGACTCGCGCCCCACACTCTCATCCCCTGAGATCTGCAAGTCTGTACCACTACCACTGGTTAAGCTTTAACACCACTTAATGAGATGGAAAGAGAGAGCCTGGAGACATCGAGTTTCATCAATGCCTTGTTTTACATTTGGAATCATGATGAGCACAGAAAGGCAGGAGATAAAGTATTTTGTACATGAATGTAATATTTAGATAATATTTAGGCTGTTATTCCCAGCCCACCAAGAGCTGAGTAGGATTCTTTGGACTGAAAAAAATCTTTGAGTGTAAATAACATTAGATTTGCCATGGGCATAAATTTCACAGTCACTAATGAGCTTAAAATGTACGGTGGCTGCAAAATGTATTTGGACAGTTAAGCCGCATGAATGTCATTACTTTAGACAAACAAAATATCAGACCAAATAATATTTGCTTTAAAATAAAGATAGCACAAAAAACGTTTCAAGCAAAAAAACTTTTTTTTATTTTTTATTATTGCATTTATTTTATGCGTAATGTAATTAAGTTCATATAATAGTAAGTGAGGTATATGTCCAAATACATTTAAGAAGCCACTAAAACTCATCTTTAGGTTTCCTTTGGCTCCCTGTGAAAGTGTGTGTTTGTTTCTATATCTGATGATAAAAGCTGATGTCGGACGTGTTGGCATTCAGGTAGTCTCTCGCACACTCATGAATATTCCTGAGGGAGGGACTGGAGGGACTGCTTGTCCAAGGTAAGAGTGACAGGGAGAGGGATTTAGTGCTGACAGGGGCTATTTTGCTGCCACAGACCAGATCAATAAGGATTCTGCTGTCTGCTGTTACTTGTTGGCCATCACACACTCATGCAGAGAGAAAGAGGAGAGAGATCCAAAATTATATATATATTCTCATTCTTGTGCTTTCTGGAGGCTTTATTTTCCATCGACATTCAATAAGGGTAACTGAACCTAAACTCTGAACAAAGCTATCACAGAATTTCAGTACATACCTGCCGGCGCATGTGTTGCAACTGGATACGTGCCATCCTGAACCGGAACCAAGCCTGGCAAGGTCGCCTGGGCCCATCTGTCACCTAACTATAGTTACCAAGTTGTAACCAGAGTAGGTTCACGGTCTCCTTGTGCCCTTGTCTCTGCGGCAGGTGACACAGGTGGGGAAAGAACACAACAAATATGTGCCTTTAACAGGTATATAAAATTCTTGCTGTTTTCCTTTAAGTTGGTTTTAAAGCACCAATGTTGTGTCTATGTATCTAACTTATGTACTGTGTTGCAAGGATTCTGAAGTGTTTACACGTGCCTTTCATGGAGTATTTACTTATATTCAAATTGGCATCTTAAAAATAAAGGTTCTTTATTGGCATCTGTTGTGTTCTTACAACATTTTCACTGCACTGTGGCAAGAAGATTCTTCAGATTCATTGAGATTATTCATTTAGGAACAGTTTTCAAATGTTGCTGTGGGGAACCAAAAATGGTTCTTCTGTGATATTTTCATTAGGTTCATTTTTGGAGGAATAGTTCACCCAAAATGAAATATTTACCTTTATTTATTCACAATTTACAACATTTACCCTCATATCGTTACGAACCTGTATTCGTTTCTTTCTTATGTAGAACATTAAAATTATTTGATTTTATTTTTTTGTAAATGCTAGTAGTCCATAGCATTAGTCACCATTGGCTCTTATTCCCTATTATGAAAGTCAATGGTGTCCAATAACTGATTGTTCTTAAAATTCTTCAAAATACCTTCTGTTTTATTTAACAGTAGAAAGAAACTTATACAGGTTTGAAATGATCTGAGGGTGAGTAAATGATGAAAAAAATGTCCTTTTTGGGTGAATGTTACTTTAATGAACATTTTTTAGTAGCCACAGAAAAGGCATGCATTTTTTACCTTGCAGTAAATAGTCACTCACAAACCGAAGCTGTGTTTGTGTGACTTAGGAAATAACCTAATCTTTCTGGAAGTTGTTGTATAATTTGCATATTGATCATATAAATTATTGTTAATGGTACTTTAAGGGTGCTTTTTGTCATTTTTGCAGATTGGGAGTAACCTGGCTATTCAGTATCAGCATATGAAAAAGAGCAGTTCTCTCAGTTGTCTACAGAAGAAAGAGCATCTTAGATGTTTTGGAACAAATTAAATGAAGTAAATGAACATTTTTTTGGGGGAGGTATTGCTTCAAAGACACCAGAACTGAGTAGCTTATTCTCTTCATCACTAAAAGCCATAACACTGACTTGCCCACATGTTCAAAGCAAACAACACAAAAGAGCAATCTAACCTTCAGCATCCTTTATGATGCAACATCTGCATTAAGTGACGATCCATGGTGCAGCTTGGGGTGTCAGATCTCTCATTCAGATCTCTAAGAGAGAATATCTAATGATACTGTGGTTTAACCCTCTCTTTGCTTTCTTTGAGAAACACTATGTGCATGAGCAAATAGCACTGGTTTAATCTTGAAATGCGTAGTTTAAAATGAGAAAATGTTTTGGGAAAGGCATAATGTTATAGGCCTAGAACTATGAAAAGTAGTAGACCATTGCCCACGGTATGCAAGGTCAATACTTAACACAGTTTGGATGGACAAGTAAAACCAAACCCTAGTGCTTTACCAGCCCAACACTGACGTATTGATTTGCTCATATAAGACCTGTTCTTTAGTGAGGAGAGGGCTGCTAAGTGTTTGCTGTTACTTCACTCTTGAAGGATGAGCCTAGGATCTTCTGTTTGTACTAAGAGACATCACTGTCAGTGTAGAGGGGAAAATAAGCTCGTTTGAGGAGGGATGGTCCCGTTTCCCTGTGTTTGCTGAAGATACACCCTCCTAGAGTCGTCAAAGCGCACACTCACATCCTAAAAATGTTCGTGCTTCACGGAATTGTATGTACTGTATTACAATTATAATAGCATTCTAGTCTGTGTACTGACACGGCTTTTGCTCTGGTCACTTTTGATACCCTTGTGGTGATTTAACACCGATTAAATGGCAAAAAAAGTAGCAAGTTTTCAGGCAGGTTTTTAGAAGGCTCCCATCTTTTGTGACGTTCTTCCCCTCAGCAGTCGCACTTTTCCTTTTCATCTCTTCATCATTCACTTGTTTATGTTACTCTCTGTTTCACCGAGAGCTACTGGCAACAGAGCACATCATATTTCACTCATTATGGTATTCCCTCTTTCCCTTCCAAAGGTTATCTTGCTCTTCCTGCAACTATTTCCTCTTCCCACATATCTTGTTAACTACATAGAAAAGGGCAAAGGTCATGTGCACCGTATTACTTGAGCACAGTGCAATTATCTATCTGTTATGTCTTTCTGTCTGTTCCTCTGTCTATCCATCTATCCACCGTACCGGTAAATAACTTTGCATTGTTGGTTTTACCAACTTTCCATTTACAATTTCTCAATTTTCATTTTAGTAACATTTCATAATATGGTATTCACAGCATATTTGCATAAGTGCTGAGTAAAATGCTAATGCGGATTTGCACTTACTGTATAATTATTTTGTGGCGCTTGTGTAGGAGATTTTTCTAGAATTTCACATGAGACAAGTACATGACTGTGTAAGGGGATGAAACGGCTCGTGAGTTAATTAGTATGGGGTAATTATAGTGGCAAAAGACACCGTTCTTCATCTGCAGAATACAAACGGCAAGGACATTTGAAGGTCTTGGTCGGTTCACACAGATCGTGTATTTGAGTTCCACTGCACTGCTTTTTAATTATTATTTTTTGTGCAAGCATGCTCAGTGTGGATGTTTTGTACTATTGGCTTGTCTTATGGTTTTTTCAGCATCTTGCATTGGTAAGCATAAGAACATGTTAAACGTGAACAGCCCCTTAAGGTATGGTAACTTGATACAGTTGAAATGATCCAGGCCGCAGTGGTGTGTTTGGTCATCATTGAACCAGAGAGAGTCCACATTACACCTTTCACTCTATTGCCCTGCAGTCGCTGCCAGCATCAAGTTAGAGGCACTCATATTTGCACATAAAACAGCCGCCAGATCTGCACCCATCTCCCTGAAATCCTGTGTTCCATCCAAATGTGTAGTAGGTGAATGCCACCAAATTGGATCCACAAAATCAATTTTACTGCACCTCAGAGGAATGATTCATGTTACTTCCAAAGTAAATTTATTTTTTTGCATTCCTCTTTTGTAAGTCACTTTGAATAAAAGCAACTATTAAAATCATAAATGTAACTTTTAAAAAAAAATACGAAATAAAACAGAACATTAAAGTTATGTGGAGTTTTAATATAAAATATTTGCTTAGTATTTGAAAATATATTTTAATTAAATAGTCTTTTTCATAATACTCTTCATCTCAAGGTCCTGGTTTATAATACTTAAACTTTATTTATTTATTTATTTATTTTGTAGCATTAGTTTTTTTTTATTCACAGGAACTTTTGGGAGCTCTTGTACTGATAAACAGTCAGTGGTTTACACACACAAAAAAAGCCACTAGAGTTGATGCTAAAGGGATAGTTAACCCAAAAATACAGAGTATTTGGAAGAATATTGATTGCTACAAATAAACTTTTATAGTACAGTTATAGTTTTATAGTCTTTTAAAGTAAGCAAAATAATTTGTTAAAATTGTTAAAAAAATGTTTTGCACACAATGATAATAAGAAATGTTTATTAAGCACAAAGTCAGCCTATGAAAATAGGAAACACTAAAGACTAGAGTAGTGACTGTTGGAAATTCAGATTTTTCAACCAATTTTATTACAAAACAGCTGGCCAACATATGATGCAAAATTAAATGTGTTTTTTTTTTTATATCTATTTCAAATACTGTATGTCTCTTAAGATGCATCTTTGTATGATTTTTAGGTGGCTCTAAATAAGCAATTGTTATCTGTAGGGCTGCAACGACTAGTCGACTAATAATCGACTAATAATTCGTCGACAACTAATTTAGTAGTCGACGGGTCGTTAGTGACATCATCTCACAGCATGCAAGTCTTTGCTAAGTAGCTCAGAGGCTACTTGTAGTGTAAATGTTTCATTTTCTGTGGGAGAATTTGAACATGTGTAACAAAAAACACTGCTGTGGCTCCACATGCGCTCAAAAAATTTAACAATCCAGATTCCAATCTAGCGCAATAGCGTTGCTATGGTGATAGTAAACAATCTGACCCAAGTGCTCTCTTTTCG
>JAUCMU010000024.1:6527869-6566780 GCA_032275025.1 Enteromius treurensis
GGTCGTCGTAAAGTGGGTGAGAGGGTGCTCCTGTCTATTGTCCTTTCAGATCCCAAGATCTCGTTTTATGGCAGGTCCTCTGCCAACTCTGCGAGACCTCTCTCCGAGGAGGATTACAAGCCAAAAATAATTAAATTGAATTAAATTTCTTTTAGCTAATTTTCCCAAACCTTATATTGGCTAATACTGCAGAATGATACACTTAAGAAATTGATATGCTATTCAATAATTTGGGGCTTGTTATATATTTTTTTGAATGGTTTTAACTAGGGCCGGGACTGGATAAAAAAAAAATCTAATTTATTAGAGGCTTTGTAATTAATTAATCAAAATGAATCGCATTTTAATTGCATATAAATATTTGACCTGAGAACAATGAGAAGCCGGGTTTTTACATATGGATTTTTAGTATACCATTGAATAATGACTGAATACATAAGCTTAACTCTCATGTAATGTTCGAAATCAGTTCATTTCCCGTACGGACCGGGTCAAACTGAAAAATTCTAGTTTTCATATTTTGTGACTGTTTTTAAAAAAAAAAATAAAAAATGGCAAAGCAATAGATAAATAGTGATATAATCTCCTTTTGTGATATGGTGCCAAACACACTTTTATTCTATATGTACATGTGTTTTAGAGATTTAAAAGATTTAAAATTCAAATCAAATATTCAAGTTACCTCCCAAAATATTTCTGAATAGGATGTCTACTTCATAAATATTTTTAAAAATATGGAAAAATATGGTTCATAACACTGAAACAATAAATGGAAAACAAGAGTGCCTGTATACAGGATCACCTAGTGGAAATGTTTGGTTCTGCATCCACAAAATCTTAAATATATATTTTTTTATTTTATATTTTCTTATGTTTAAACCTCTATAACTTTCAGAATTTACTTGTATAACAGTTTTGGTCAATTCTACAATAATCTGTGAGGTTTCACCTTTAAGGGTGCTTTCACACCTGTGGTTCGGTTTATTTGGTCCGGACCAAGGGCAACAAATGATACATTGTAGCATTTTTCTGCCGTTTTGGGTCCTTTTCACACCACACTGATTGCTCTCTTCCGAACCAGTTGAAACGAACCAAAATGCAGTCATGTGACAACATCTACATCACTCGTTGGCCATGATGTGCCATTAAACTGGAAGTGCACGGCCATCACCGACATATACAAATTACTGTATGCATATTTCACAACACATCAGGATGTTGAAACTTTTCATGCATGTTCATGACCCTAAATGAGGAAAAGTTACAAAATTTAAAGAAAAACAAAAACAGGTTTATTAGTATTTCAAAAAGATTGAAAAAAGACATGATAGCTAATTTTTACCATTTTTACCATCATGACAAAGTATTTGTTTGTATTGAAATGACTGGGAACATGCTACTTTTTTTCTTCATAGGATAGAAAAAACCTAAAATAACAAAATATAACCAAGATATGTTATAACTTTGGTTCTGTAGAGTGGCCTTAGAACAGGGTTCCTCAGATCTTACCCTGGAGGTCAGGTGTGTATGATTAGGGTTACATCCAAACTCTGCAGTGCATCGGACCTCCAGGGTAAGATTTGAGGAACCCTGCCTTAGAACATTAAAATGTGCGAAAAGTCACAAAATTTTAAGAAAAACTACATACGTTTATTAGTATTTCAAAAAGATTGAAAAAAAGAAATGGTAGCTATTTTTTTTCCATTTTTGGCTGACAAAATATTTTTTTGTATTGAAATGACTGGGAAAATGCTACTATTTTTGCTTCATAGGGTAGTAAAAGACTAAAATAATGAGATTTAAGCAAGATATGTTGTAATGTTGGGTCTTTAGAGTAGCCTTAAAATATAGAAATGTGCGGGTCAAATTGACCCTGTAACAGTACGCACGTAACTATTTTTTTTGTTTTGGGCATTTCAAAACACATCAGCGAGTTGAAACTTTGCATGCATGTTTATGACCCTAAATTGGGAAAAGTCAAAAAATGTCCAGAAAAAATACATAAGTTGACTGATATTTCCAACAGCTCAAAAATCAAAAAGGGTCAAATTGACCCGGAACAGTACATGAGGGTTTTAAGCAACAAAATATAGTTTATTTTTGTTCCACCAAGTCCAACAGACCAGTGCAATATTGCCATTAAGTGTAGCAATAGGATATTTAGAAATATAGTAACCTACATTTCAGAAATTCAGCTACCCTATAGGTAGGTAGACCTTCTGTAAACTGTTTTTTTTAAGTAAACACAATACATTCAGAACATTAGAAACGCTAGTTGGTGCTCCAGTATAATCGGTCCGCAGAAACTCATCCAGTGAGAAACGTTCCGTGGTTCAAAAATAAGTGCGATTAAAATGCGTTAAAAAACTTAACGCATTATTTTTTTGTGTAATTAATAATCTAAATTAACGCGTTAAAGTCCGGCCCTAATATATATATATATATATATATATACACATATCTATATACTTTATTTTAATGCCTCACATTCAAATTTCACCCCAATTGCTTGATTTTTAAACAAAAAAAGATTTTGGAACCTATGCACTACAGTTAAATTTATTAACGATCCACTGTCTTACTGAATTGCAATATTAGTCTTTCTCAGTGCAAGAAAGAGGACACTACTCCGTACACGAACACACCTGCCACAAATCTGTTGAGTCCACACATTTGGGGGATTGTGTTGCATCAGTATTCATCCACTTTACATTTAAATTCTAGAAGCGTTTTTGTCAGGTGTCATGAGAGAGAGAAGCAAAGCAATTACCTTTGACCTACAGTAAGATGACATTTGCATGTATATTTAAGCTTTAATTGTGCTCTCTGAATCATTAGGTTGGGGGTTAGAGTTAGTCTGTCTTGTAGCACTTGTGGCCTTCACTTTATACACACTGACTGTACACAACAAATGTTGAGTTTCGAGGAGAGTCGTTTCTTTTGTCCCAGCATTCATTAAAACATGATGGAATACAAGCAACATGCGGTGTCACAACTGCCACATTCATAGAAATTCTGCAGTGGGTCAGTATTGGTTTCTATTACAGTTCAATCCCTCTCAGTTAATGGAATCATCAGGGTTTCCACCCAGCTGGACAGAACTAGTTCATTTCCAGAGTGGACATCAGTTGTAGCAAAGTCATTTCTTATTAGCTGTCCTGTGAGCGCAGTCAACAAGAAGATTGCAGGAGATCCCTTGCTCGATGTTTGCCTCCAGTGCTAGTTCGTTTCTGTGGATCTGTTTCCTGTGGTACTGGCCTTTAATGTCGGTTTTCCATTACAGCATATATACAGCATGCCACAGGCTGGTCATATAGCCAGCTTGAAGGAAATCATTGATTTTTCTCTATATTTGAACGGAAGATCTATGTCTTAGATACGTCTGAAATGTTGAAAATTGCTGTTCTGGCTACAATAATCTACCTCCTACTTTACGGGCACCTCCTTTCCTGTGATTTTTGTTTTGTTGGTCAGGCTTTATTAGTTTGTTTTTTGAAATGCCTAAAATAATTTTGATGTAGCCTGTATGTTAAATCTAACAAAGCAGCAAACTAATGAGAAAGAATTGCCTTAAATTTGTGTACTTTACTCTGTAAGGGAGCACAAAATACTACAAAATCAAATATAGTGCCTTTGAAGATTGTGAGCTTTGAATGTACCTTATTTTTTCTATCTCCAACTTTGGTGTCTCTAAGCACTTTTAAAATATATGTTTTGCAAATATTGATCTCTCCATATTCTTTCAGTAGTCTATTTTTCTGTGTTTTGAAAGGTGTTCATACTTGGATTCACCTATTATATTGGTAACACTTCACTAGCCTGTCCATGATACTGATGTAACAATAAAGGGAAAGAATGATGAATGTAAAGAGCATAAATATTCAGAAATATTCGGTAGATTTCATTGGACTAGCTCAATGTCTTTTAAGACAGTCAACCAATGGGAATCTACAATCCACCACATCTATTCAAACAGAATGTTCTGATGAGAGGGATAAAAACAGGACAAGAAGTGGCCTATTACTGTACCTGTAAATGATGATGTTTTTTGATGTAAACATCTTGTTTTTAATTGGACATCAGGGTACAGTACAAAATAATAAAGGCTCAGATTTATGGTTGTAGCTCAATCCTACGTGTTTGTCATATGACTGCACATAATGCAGTGGTTGGTGTGGAGGTGCTAAAATGTAGCTAGAAGTTGAGAAAGGTGCCTTGATCCAGGGAGCTCACTCTTGACTTCTGAAACCTTCACACCTGGTCTCCATAGTAACTCCATCAATGGGAGCAGTAGCTGCTGGTATTATTATGTGCTGCCTAGCAGCCAGGCATTTGTGAAGTTGAGGTGGGGTTGGCCTATACTAATGAGACCGACATGTCCTGGCTGTCAAGGGCATTCGTATGACACCTCTACTGTCCCTTTAATGCATTTGCAGCATATTTCTTACACGCATTCTTCCTTTCAGTATTCACATATGGAGATTGATAGATTATTTATTTATCTGAGAGTAACTGAGCAGTGGAAGCAATCTTGCCAGCCCAATTTAATTTAACTATAGGGGGTAATTGTGTATTTCTCTGCTTTTTATTTCCAAATTTGAAATAAGCAATCCTGTCTTTTTTCGATTCTACAAGAACGTTTGCCGTTTTTCATCATTCATTTACACTCATTTTTCTTGAGAATGTGTTAACAGTGCTGTTAATAATGTGTGTAGGCCGTGAGAAATTTGTGCTGATGTGCAATTGCAATACACTCAAAATGGAGTGGTATTAAATCGATCTTTGAGAAAGGAAACTCTGATGCTCAGCTTTCAAAAAGACACACTTTTTGCTTCGGGCCAAATAGTGCAACTCTGCTCCACACTCCATACCACTCACAAACTCTGGCTGTGAATGAGACGGTTAAAGGCCACGGATCAAGTTTTATGATCTGCACAATTCAACATGACCCCATCTTCAGTCAGTCTTCCTAAACACACCAACTCACACACTATTGCGTTGCCTTTCAGAGTGAATCCAGTGAACAGATGCCCAGCTCAGCTGGAATTATGGCTCTTATTGTGGTGAGCTCAGTATTAAACACTGTGGATGATGTCATTGTTGCCTTGTTTGGACTGTGCGCTGTTCCACAATTACATGTTGCAGATGGTTGATTTCAGAAGTTTGCGACAGCAAAATTCAATTTGCCCTCGTGTCTGTTTATTTGTATGTGAGTGAAGGGGAGAAACATGTTTTTTTTTCAATAATTAAGTAAAATACGAATACATTGTGTTCATGTAGAGAGTGAAACGTTAAGGGTGTGGTGTGCTTATCGTGCCAAGTGTTGAGCGGAAGTTGAAGATGAGCTGTTCAGAAGGGTGGTAGGTCCAAAGGCACAGAGGCAGATAGTCATCATCTTAATGGTGGCCTGGATATGTCATGCAGGATACCTTTGTGGGACTTGTGCAAAGAGATGCGGTCCTAGATTAAGTACCGCAGTAACATTTTGCCACACTTGATTATGATTTATGAATAGAGAAACTTTACTGGATAGAAATACTGGCCATGACATTCAAGTCATTTATGTGCATAGTGTGCGCTTTTAAAGTGATAGTTCATAGCAAAATTACAATTCTGTCATTAATTACTCACTCTCATGTCGTTCCAAACCCATAAGACCTTTGTTCATCTTCAGTTATTTTTAATTAAATCTGAGAGCTCTCTAACCCTCCATAGACCGCAACATAGTTGTCCCAGAAACATAGCAAGGACCTTGGTAAAGAATACATACTGTATGGTGCACAAAGAAAACTAAAATAGTTTACTGAACAATTCTTCTCCGAGAGTTACTGTCTTCCACCATTTTGGAAATGATCACGATGTCACAAAGTAATCAGCATTGTTTACGTTCGGGAGGAAATAGACTGCGTGGAAAACGGTAACGTGAGGAGAAGATTTGTTCAAAAATTATTTTTGTTTTCATTCAATTTAAGCCACTGATGTCACATGGACAATTTTACCGATGTCTTTGCTATGTTTCTTGGACTTTAATGTGACTAGTATGTGGGTAATGCATCAATGCAAGACACACCAAACTTTCCTTCATTTGAATTTTTCATTTTTTTAGAAGATGTTTTTTTGTATCACAGTGTGTCACCACATAGGTGTTCTGAAGAAAAAGAAGTTCCATTGAAAGTATGAGTCAGGATTAATTACAAAAATGATGCGGTAACCTAAAGCCATTTGTTGCCTGAATTTGTCAGTTTGCCAGTTTTCATTTTTGACCCTGGTTGATACAGCATTATTCTTGTCCTTGACTTTGAGGAAACCAAAAACTCCTGAATATGTAATTTGGCAAGCCACAGAGCACCTGCAGATGATAGATGACCTCTTCTGAACGCATTTAAGATCGTTTTCATTTATCCGTAGAATTATAAACGGCTATATATCTATTCCAGTCACCCTGCTGACTCCTCTTACATCTTTTTGTCCATCACACTTTTTATGTTGGTGGGCCCTGTTTAATCAAACACAGGGTGTACATTACAGTTTTGCGACCTTGACTGAGCTAATCCAGTTTTGTCAGTCTCCGTTAAAAGCAACAAGAGCACTTTAGAGATATCGTATTCTCTTTCTTTCCTGAGGTGCAGGTGTCTTCCAAGAAATATCAGCACTTATTGAACGGTAGGATTCCTAGTAATGGATATTGCATGGAATCTCTTTCAAGTAAGCTTTTGATGGTCATATCTTGGAGGTGTTTTATAACCCCTCTGTGATTGGATGGTTTTTAATTTATAATCTTTATACTATATGTCAGTTCAATCTAAGCTGTTTTGCAGATCTTTTTTTTTTCTTTTCTTGTAAGCGCTAGTAGACATAGGCCACGCAAGGCTTTGCATTCATTTTTTAAATCCTCGCCACCACAGACCTACTGAGATCATTCTTCATGTGCTCAAAGAGAGATGGAAAAATGCAGAAACACCCGCATTTATTAAAGATTTCTCCCCCTCTTTGAATCTCTGACTTACACTTCCTTGGTTTTCTTGTAATACATTCCTTGGCGGCTCATTTAGCATATGGGTTTGGCTTTTCAGCTTTTGCCTCATGTAGCGACAGAGGATCTTGTTTATCTAGTGATGGCCTCACTATTAATGTCTAAAAGGCCATTTCTTCACGGGTCATTTGCCGCTAATGTAGACTAGCAGTAACAAGCCATCTAGGAAGGACCCTGTAATGCTACGTTTTACTGGTCATTCGGGGTCCAAATGAGCACCTGTGTGGAGGTGTAGTAGGAATGTGTAAATTGGGAAATGATGGTTTACTGATTATCCCAGCAAGCTCAGGAATACGTCACTGAATCTAAAGTTACAGTGCCATACAGTCTAAGAAGCCAGTGTGACTAAAATGTGAACTACTGATATTTATTTTAATTTCTATCTTTTTACATTCAAAAATACATTTCTGATTTATACAAGTCAAATGTGTATTTACATTTTATTTACAGTTGTTTTCCAATTTTTACATAAAGGTTGTAATTGAAAATGCTTTTACAAATTATACAAGGCATATTTTTATTTTAAATTAATATTTTGAATGATTTTACTTTTATTTAACAAAGATTTATATATATTGCATTGTTTACCATTATTTATTTATTTTTTATCGTTCATTTTGCTTTAAGATCGTTATAAAAAATATTTTTATGATTTATACCAAGCCTGTTTGCAATATAGAACTATAAATGGATCTATAAATGCATCTAAAAATAGATTTTTTTCCTTCAATTCGGGCACACTGGTTCAAGCCCTCCTCACTTGTTTTCGTCAGAATAGAGTTACAGAAACTGATAAATTTGTCATTGCAACCGATACATTTACAGATAATGGCTTCGCTGCACACCCCTAACGTATAGGGCTGCTAAATATTGAGATGGATGGAGAAATTCGTATTCATTTCCTCAGTGTTCGTAGCTTGTTGTTCAGAAACGAGATTGCTCAGATGTGCCTATGACAAGTCTACCTGGTCTGCTTGACACCCCATTTGACATGTTCCAGATTGAATCTCACTCCGCACAGCGCTGCCTTTTGCGATTGATTAACATCCCAGCAGCCACACTGCAGTGCTTGCAAAACATGGCGAGCTTGCACCAATATTTGGCCAAATGAATAGAAGAAGTGGGGGATGATAAAGCATCTATGTGGTGGCTAAAAATAGCACGGTAATGGTTTCCCCATCTATAGTGAGTCATTGTGTGTTGCCTGGGCCTGCCTGACTTCACACGCATAAACTTGCACGCATAGGCTGCACACAAACACCCAAGTTAACTGACTCAGCAAAAACCTGCCTGCCATTGTGCTCCTCCACTGTGCTGCTGCAATAAGGCCACTGTTATGAGAGAGTGCAGGAGTAATGAAAAGCCAGAATGAAAGAGGGAGTGAACGATGGAAAAAAGCTCTCATGGACTGCGAGAAGAGAGTGGCTGTGCAGTGACTTTTTGAATTTTTCAACAGCAGCGTTAGTAGGTCGTTTGACATCAGCTTTTGCGTGCTAGAAAGCAAAACGGAAGGTTAAGTACACATGTGGTTTAGCGGTTTAAAGCCCTAATTGTGCGTTCGTTCTCTGATTAGGCCATCTTGGTAATTGGCGGTCCTGCCGGTAATCAAGCTCTGTCAATAGCTGATTAACAACTGTAACAAGCTTCCGTTACAAGTTCAAAAGGTTTGCGCGTTCGCTGATTTGGCAGCTTTGGGAAGTCCAAAATCCGCTTTGGCCAGCGCCGATACACCATTTTTTATTTTTCCTTCAAAGGGCGAAGGCCCGATTTCATCAGTGGCTTATCACTATTAGCTTTGGAATGGTATGAAACTGAATATGTGCCAGTGTGCTGCAACTGATTGTTAGTGCTAGCACAGCACGCTGGGTTTTGTTACTGTTTTGCAGTGAAAACGCGGTGTTTACCTGTTGTGTATGTTGTGAAAACATATTGAGGTTTGCTGTAGTGTCCATGTCTTGCATCACTTTTTTTCTCCAGTGCAGTGACTGATGAATAACTTTATTTCTAGATTTCACAGTGGTACAGTAGATGGAAATAAGTGATGTTACTGCGCTTCCCGAGGTCATAATCGCATGAGTGCTTTAATTAACATTTTTTTAAATGCTCATGCTCTCACACTGCTATAAAATGAACGTTGGTTGAGATCACCAGAGGCTTCTAGAATCATCTGTCTCCTAGCATCATTAAATGTCATCATTGGGAGCTCATATACTTGTTTCATGAGCTGTTTCTAGGCACCAAATAGAGGAGGCTCCAATGGCTCAGTTAGTTTTAGTGAATAATTCCCATTTTAAGAGCATTGTTTTAAAAAAAAATATGGTCATCATAAATATGGATCTTGCCTAGGACACCGAAATTGCTTTGCTTGTTTCACTGGGAAAATAGAGAAATGTCCCCAAGAAGAAAGCTGGTCTCAGTATTTGTGTTGAGTTCCAGCTCTTTTTAGCCCAGATGCATTTGACACAATGCACCACAGTTGACTTTTATTTTTTGAGCTCAGAACATTTCTATGTACATATAGACCCCTTTTTGCCCCAATAATGGTGGCCCTGTTTGGAGGGATGTAAACAAAGGATGTCTACTCGTCTGACACTCAAAACGAATCATTCTGCTGCTTTCTCCTGGAAATTTGCCTGGACTTGGATTAACATATCCCTGAACACAGAGCATCTGATATAAAAAAACAAAACAATAGTATAAGTAATACGATTATTTTTTTCTCTATGCAAACATTTCTACATTGAGAGTCTTTAATTGTGGATGACTAAAATCCTTTTACCTTTTACTCTGAATGGCAGCAGATTCTGGTTACTTCAAAGTTTTCATCTCCTTTTAATCTTCACTGTTAATGAAGTAATTAGTAATTAAGTGCAGATTTTCAGTAATCTCCTGAAGGCCTCCACTCAACTCACAAATAATTGATTAAAGACTAAGTGACATCATCCTCAGCGGTACGGGAGGTAAATGATGTGAAGGGAAATGGTCATTCAGTTATCTCTTAATATTCTTCCACCACAAGAGAACACGCACAGCTTTTCGGATTAAACCTCCACAGTGACGCACATCAATAAACAAAAGGATAAACGCACTTACAGATATACGCACACATAGACGTTTAAAAAGAATCTTTCATCAACATGGAATCAATTCAGCCAGCTCAGGCACAGGCGTATGCAGAAGACCTTGATTTCAACTTCAAAGACTGTGTGAGGAAAATGAAATTGCCCACAGAAGGGGAATTTAAAGGGAAAAGAGACGAAAGAGAGAAAGCGCCGCTCTTGCGTTAGACCCTGTGCTTGCCAACTCCAATAAATCCCGCTTCCATTATTGTGTCTGTCAAAGAGATAAGAACATTTTCAGCTTTCTATGCTTGAGGAACTTGAATAAAATAAAATAAAAATATTCCTCACTGTACGCTGGTTTAACATGGACATCAGCTTGTTCAAACAGTACTTTACACAGTAGCACCTCTATTCAAATGCTAATGCACACTAGAGTCAAAAAATAAGCAGTCTCGTACGTTGGGAAAAAAGGCTTGTTGGTGACTGCAGTTTCATTTGCTATTTAGAGACCGTGTTTGCATCAAAATGGCTACTTTGCCTGGATTATTGCATTGCTTTCTGATGAGAATGTTTGCATTATTTAGATATGATGAGATGAAAATGAAATCAGTTCAGCTAAGCGGTTGCTTGCATAAACATGAAGCCTAGTTCCCCTATAAGGGACGCTTTCCATATTCCCTTTTCACTATTGTGAATATGAAAATCAAGCTGACAACATGCAGTATTTACATACTTTTTAATCTACTCTAGTTTATTTGATACATACTAGTCGTTTTTGAAACATACATGTATATATTTAGAAATTACTTTTAAACGTGTAAATATTTATGTGTGTATATATGTGAAATTGTTTACAATTGCTTAATATTTAAAGATATTTTTTGACTCTGATTGACATACATGTACTGTAAAAATCTCCTGCATCGTCAGAATGCGCATGAAGATGATAGTTGAACATGCAGTGTCCTGCAGGGAATCAACCTGCTCAAACCCTCTGTTAAATCCAAACCAAGCTTCAGTTTGTGCTCTCACCTCCCTCAGCAAACAGCTTGCTCTGTCTCCCTTCTTTCTCACACAAATCCTCTCAAACTGTCCAAACTACAGGAAGCAGATGGTGCTCTCTGTTTTTAGTGGGTGCTTTTCTCTGTCATGTCTCTGCATCCTTGTTACAGCGACTTGGTTTGATTTATGGTGTCGGGGACTGTAAGACTGTCAGGTTTTAAGAAAGAACTTTGGGTGATATGTCATGTTATAAAAGAGGCAGGGCGCCATCTTGTCACCCCCATCCGCCGTGTTTGTTGCTAAGGGTGGCATGAGGTACATCGGAATGTCAAGGTCGTAAATCACATGCATTGTGTGTTGTCGGGGATGGAGGAATTGTCTTAAGTAGCTGAGCATGAACCATCCCAGCTATCTCCTCACATGCTGATAAGATTTTATATATGCAGAGTTCTGCCAAGAAAGCATAACGAGAAATGTTGAGCATGCTGGTGTGCATGTTTAAAAGCACACATTCAGACACACATTCTCTCTCTGTCTCTCACTTAAACTGTAAATTATGCAGAGGGATGTTAGCATGCACAAGCCGCATGCCAGTTGCCATTCTTGATAAGTTTCCACTCACATATTTCCTTTCCTTCAGGGTGATTTATTTCTAGTTAATAATTTACTAATGAAATGATATATTTTATATCTTGACCTCATGGTGTAGCCTAGCCAGGACTTTCAGAATAAAGCCTGGTCCATATTGCATCATAAAGGGATAGTTCATACAATAATAATGATTTTGCTATCATTTATTCATTATACTTTCTTTATTTTGTAAAGCACAACAGATACTTTGAAGAATGTTGGTATCCAAATCATTGTGGTTACAAGTTGAGGGGAAAAAAATGACTTTATTCTGGCTGCAAACTACATTTGTCGAGTAAGAACTTAACAACTACCTTACTAAGGATTAATAAGCGGCAAATCAGGATTTATTGATGCTAAAGTGGTAGTTAATGGTTTTCATTTTATACAGTAGCTTACAGCTACACAGCACCACTTACATACAGTAGCAAACTTTTGCAAATCCAATAACTACTGTAGTTCTTACACTGAACCTTGAATTGCATCCTTGTAAACACAACCGTACTTTTTACTGTTCCACTCTGACTTTCCCTTTCATTAAAACTGCTGATTTTTTAGATCGTTCTTGGCAGTTCTGTGTGCAACATTCATCAGAAGGTCATCGAACAGACTGTGGGCGTGCCGTCTGAGACTATTTTCATCTTCAGACAGCAGTTTTTTAAAAATATATTTTGTTTTTGCTTGCGATTTAAATATTTTAATACCAAGGAAGGAGATTTGACTTCGTTCCTTTTTGCTTTTCTCTGGGTTTGTAAGTTTAATGGAAATTAACAGACAGGGGTGGAGACGCCATCCTTTTCTCACACTCAACTGTGAGCCTGCTTTCAAAAACTAGGAGATCTGAAGGATGAAGGGAGAAAGATCAGAGAGTCTGGTTTGTCTAGTCTAGTTTGAGTCTCATGTGCTCCAGAAAAAAAAAAAAATTAAAAAAGTCTTTGTGTTTCGCTAGTCACATCTCTATCTCTATTCTTTTGGTGCTGGTTTTCTCCATCTGCTGAGTTGTGCCCAAATGTGCAATGTGCCGCCTTCCCCAGAGAAACATCTGGAGCGATAAACATGTGGCTTTAGCTTACAAAAAGCAAGAATTTGGCCCTAGGCTGGTTACTAGAGCTGGTAAATAAACAAAAGCCAATTTGGATCTAATTAAACTTTAATGTAAAGATGCTTATCAGTTAGCAACCTCATGCATCGGCATTGACAGTTCTGGTGCTATGTAAAAATCATTGGGTCTGCCAGACTTCTTAATTTTCTATTCATTGATGTGCAGGTCATAGGAGGCATCCAGCAGCGCATGTGTCCGCCTGGGCCTGTGAATCTTTGGGCTTTTTCTCTGGCTAGTCTCGTCCTCTGATGTCTGATCAAAGGCTCGTCTTGCTCTTCTCTCCTCTGACTGAATAGGAGCCCCAGGAGTCCAAGGCCCACCTGCCTAACAGACTAGAACAGAGAGAGAGAAGGAGTGATGGATCAAGGAAAACAATGACCAAAATGGAAAAAAAAGAGTTAGAAAGAGATGAGCATGTTGGGAGGGAGGATAAAAGCACAGCTTCTGTAAGGGTTAGTGTAATTAGGCTGGTCAGTCTACAGTGGCGCCAATGTTAGTCTAACACTCAACTCATGAAATTAAATTATCAGCAACGCACTGTCTAAAATGACAATTACCACAATCACTGACGGTGGTTATCATGTTCGTATATTGTATGAAAGAGTGTGCATCGTATCAAGATACATGGGAATGCCTTTCCCTGGCTGGACAAGCGTGAATTTTCTTGGCCAGATGGTTAGTCTAGAAGGGTTACCGGCTGTTCAAAATGTAGATGAACCTAGTGAAGGGGCTTTCTGATAGAGCTAGTTGAAAAGGTTTTGTTAGTTAAGGGATACTAGAATATCTAGCATTCAAAATTATTCTGTGCTGCACTTTGCTATAAACTACTATGCTGATTGTTTCAGCAAGATATCATGGATTTTTTTTAAGCAAAGACATCGCATTACTGAGCACTCCAGGACTTTCTCACTTGTTCTAGGATTTTATTTTTTGTTTTTTTTAGTTTAATTTTGTTTATTTAGTTTGTTTATTTATTGTCTAGCATCTAGTGCATTCTTAATAATAAGTTTTTTAAGTTTTAAACAAATTTTCATTAACAATACATTTAGTTGCAGTCAGCAAAAGAAAATGTAATTAAAAAAAGATGCAATAAATTGATCATAAATCAAACGACAATAAGCCTCGCGTTATAGCTGCTGAAAATTCTGATTTGCCACTGCAGGAATAAACTACATACAACTTTATTTAAAATATAGAAAAGCTATTTTAATATTTCAATATTTGTATTGTTATATTTAAAAATATTGAATACTGCTGTTTATATTGTATTTTTCAATTACTATTATTATTAAATGCAGCCTTGGCAAGCGTAAGCGATACAAAAATCTTATCAACCCCCAAACATTTATTTAGATTAATAAATGTATCAAATAATAATTGTTATTCTTACTTAAATAAATTAAGTATTGCTAATGAATAAACTGTTACAAAACCGATTAACAAAACATACTAGTAAATATTGTGTAGGCAGAAAATATCTGCCTGCCCCAGCTTGTTACCAAGATGTCCACTAAATGGAATATCTTGCCTTAAAGGGGCTTTTTTTATTGATCGGCCACAGTCAGGTAAAATTAATAGATGCATTTATTTATTTTTTTAAATAAAAACCTGCTTTTAGCTGACAAGCAGCACACAAAATGCTCATGATGTGGAATTTATCCGTTTATTTACTTGTGTGAAGCGCATCAGAGTGTGACTCTGTGAGTGTGCATGTGTCAGCCGTACATTGGGGACACTAGTGTATGCTGGTAAGGTTCTCACACAGCTGCTGATCCATGAAAAGATTAAGTGCCTTGGGACACCTGAGCACAGCCACTGCTCAGCATAAACAGGCTCGGATAGACTGAAATACACGCACCCTGCGCCTCTACACACACATACGTAACACATCTAACCATCTAACTAAAGCACTACGCTTATTTACTGATGCCCCTCTTCGGTCTGCTGCTCACAAGCATGCACACATACAAACAGACTGTATTGTAGTGTTCGCCAGACTTCCTGCTTTGTATTCTCTGCTTGTTTTCAGTGTACTGGTTTTGTGGTTTGTTTATCACTGGAGGTTGTTTGCTCCCTGGTGAGCAGTACTAATTCTCAAACAAACTCCTTTCCCAATTACCACAGGATCCAGAGACGAGGCCTCACAGGCAGCTGCCACCGCTCTGATCCTGTTCACCAATCAGACACATTCAGCCTCTAACTCTCAAGATACACAGCCCAGCCCTGGACCTAGAAACGAAATGCTTTCGCAGATTACCAAGACACTGCGCCCTCAGCAAAGATTTCCAACTGCAATTACATGCTATTTAAAATTGTGGTCAAACGTAGTATTCCTAATCTGAATGAGTTTTGTTCCTGCTGAAAAAAACAGAGGCTTTTTTTTTAGGCAGGTTTATGCTTGTTAGGTGCTGTTGTGGCTGATTAATCCATGCTCTTCACTTACAAAACCCGGAGGTTTGTTTGGCAAGCATCATCTTTGTGGTAATTCTGGTTGAGCTAGATAACCCAGACGATTCTGAGGTCAACGGACCTAATTTCTGAGAAATGTGGAAACATTTGTGTTACCATGGCAACGACTGACACATTGGAATTGCATTCCAAAAAGATTCGTTATCAGCCCTGAAGTGGAAAATAAAACCATAACCGTACCGACAAAGAGAACGCTCAGCCGGATAGTGGGAAAGTGGCTGTAATGTATCCCTTTTTTATTAACGCACATGTTCCATTTAGTAAGAGTATTTTATGTCATCCTGTCTGCAAAGAACATGAAATTCGATTCAATGGATATTGTGTCATTGATAGGCGACAATGAATACTACTGAAGTCAGTAGTGTCATTATTTAGCTCAAGTTAGTTCAGTGTTGATTCAGTACAGTAACAGTGTAAATCTTTCCAAATTCATGAATTATGAACAAATTTGATTTCGATATCAAATTTAATAATAGAGGACATCAATAGTTGTCTTACCATTCAGGCACTGAGGTGACTTCATTTCTTGTCAGGCACTGAATAGAGTACTCAGTGAACATTCTTTCAGCCAATGGAGTTTCTTTAGGGTCCTATGCGGTCTCACTGGTGTTCTGTGCTGGGCTCCAGCATCCAAAGCTCATTCTGTCACACATTTTTCCATCAATTTGAAATCATGAGATACGGTTAGACTCATTTAACTTTTTAAGTTGTTTCTTCCCTGGAGTAGAAGCTGGAAATTGGAGTAGAATCAGCAGCCATCTTGGCTCCCAGACCCAGCCTCTACATGGCCATTGCCAGTTCCTGGCATGGATTCGGATGGCTAGTTTGACAATATCTCTCCAAGTATCTGCCATCGGTGGAGCCCAGGCCAGTGCCTCACATCAAAGGCGACTGGCCTACCGTTCTCTGTTTCCTCCTGTGGGAAATGAGGGAGATATGGAACCCCTTCAGAGCGAAGTGAGAGATAGCCGCGCAGCTGCTGTGGACACATCCTCTCCGCTGAGCTGCCCAGGAGCTTGGAACATCCTGGACTCTGCTAAACAGTACAGTAGTCATGATATTCTGTCAATATTTGATAGTGACTCAGATGTAGACTTGGTATGTAGGGTTGCAAACTCATTCCTTTGGCCTTTTTTCCAAACAAAACGGTGCTGTTTTCAGTTTGGAGCCAGAGTTATTGTTAAATAAAATAAGGGAAAAACTAATTAAATCTTGCCATGGTAACTTACTGAAATAAATGTAATTTATTAAACTGAATTTGAAATGAAATGTATAATTAATAAATATAATATTGAAAATATTTATGGTAAATAATAAACAACCATAACTACAATAAATAACAAAAATAACCCTGATTGGAGAATGTTTTTTCTGCCTCTCCATCTGAATCAGCATATTTATGCAACTATAGGAGGCTTTTGATGAAGTGCTCAAAACTTGCATCAGATGAATTATATAATTCACATGTATTTATAAAAATCCATGTTTTAGACTTACGAAGCAAAGTGTCTGGAGCTGCTGTGTAGCATGATGAAAAAAATAACAAAGCAGGACAGTCTGTCAAATGATTGTGTGGCACATCACAGCACCAAACTTTTTCAGTGTAGACAGCTTTGTTGATTATAATGGGATCTAGTTAGTTGTGGATTTGATTTTTGTTGTTGTTCTGATGACTTCAGTCCTGACATTTATGTTTTTCTGGTCCAAAATTTTTATTCTTTTTCTGGGAAAACTTGCAGAATGGTCCCAGCATCTTTTTGTACAGTAGGTGGAAATGGGCCTTATTAGTGTCAGAGAATGAAAACTTTGGTAGAAAAATGACCCGACTGCTGCTATATAAACACCAGAGCTTTTGTGACTACTTTAAAGCGATCCTTAAATTGAAGACTAAACTGAATTCCATTCATGTTTCATTCCTGGAGGCCTGATCGCTCCTTGCCTCTCTCTCACCTCTCTTCCTCATCCCTGTAGGTGGTTTCACTTGATTGCAGCATCTGCTCAAGACACTTGTGGGTTGTGGGGTGTAGCTCTCTATAGCGAACCAACACAAGCTATGCCTTAATCATCGTTAAAACATTACCGCTGTAGACGATAGTTATTGGTTCGCTCTCCCTTTCTGATCCCCTTCCCCATCCCCTTCCCCCTCTCTTGTGTGCCGTCACATTTATGTCACAGTGATTAGTGACAGATTAAAAAGTCATCAGAGAGCAGATGAGGGCTGTAACCATCAGTTCATCATGGGAGCCTCAACCCCTCCCCACCCCATCTCCTGCTGGTGAATGAATGTGTGTTTAAAGCATCGCTGGGATTAACTCTGTAATTAGCATTCCATGCACTAACCGGGTTAAACCCTCTAACTGCCATGCTCACCGCCGCCTTGCTCATATTTGGAGGGCAAGAGAGAAGAGATAAGGGCCAGGAGGATGTAGTGCCCACTGCATTACACCCATGAAGTGGGATGGCTCATCTCCCTCTAAATTGGTAATGTAAGAATCTTGTCACGCAAATCAGACACGTTTTCATTAGCAGTCTGTGTGCCCCATCTTGTCTGCATGACCTGGTTGCATGGGGCATAGCAGCCAATAAAAATGAGGGGGAATCATTTTTTATAGGTTACAGAATTTGATAAATTTTAAATTAGCCACTTCTTGGTTCCCTACATATACATATATACATACATATATAATTTTTTTGCCACTTCATATTTGTATTATTATACACAGTTAAAGGGTTAGATTTAAGACCTTCGTTCATCTTTAGAACACAAATGATAATGTTTTTGATGAAGGAATGCAACTGAAATGTTCCCAGGTCCATAAACAGTACATTGTTAAAATAATTCATGTGTCATCAGTGGTTTAACCATCAACCATCAAAAAATCCACTTTTTTACAATTTTAAAAAAGTTCTTTTAATTAAATAATTTTAATGAAATTCAAGTAAAAGTAATTTTCCGAAGCTATGAGAATACTTTTTGTGTGCAAAGAAAATAAAAATAACAACTTTTTTACTACATGGTTAAAAGTGGGAGGGTCAGAAAATTAAAAAATATATTTATTTGTGTTCCAAAAATAAATGAAGGTTTTTGTAGCTTTGGTACAATGTGAGGGTGAGTAATTAATGGCAGAATTTTCCTTTTGGGGTGAACTAATCCTTTAACTTTTACATTAGTGAGAGACGAGGAGAGTGCAGCGCTTCTCCTTTGAAAACGCAAATCTGATTATAATTTTCAGGAAATCTTTAATCCAGTGGTTATGCAATTGTAGTTTCAGGAGGTCTGTTTTCGAAATGATGCTTGGCCATAGTAACTTTCACTGTTTCAGAATACAGTATGTTGTATAGCTATGAAATGAAATAAGCAGGAAGGAGGAATATTAATTGCAGCAGTATTTATTCATTGAAGGAATGATTTCAGCCGTAGGGATTTTTATAGGAATGCTATTGGATTTTATGTGTGGTTCAAAGGTTCAAACCTTTCTTGAATGCATTTTAAAGTGAGTTATTATTGTAACTGAATGTCAGTGCATGTATGTGACTAAAAGAGGCACACTAGATGGCATTTAATTTTGTGATTTCATTGTAATGGAGAGTGGTTCACAGAGTGACAGAGAAGTGAATTGCTGATCTAAGGCAATCACAGATTTTAAAGTGGGCTGCGATGAAAGATTGGGGTTGAACCACCTTAAATAGGGTCTATAGTCACTCATGGTTCATTATGAATTTTCAAGATGGCAGCCGACTTACAAGTAAGAAAACTAAAATGGTAAAATCCTAAACAATGAAAATATTTAAGTTTTAAGTTTTATTCAAGCTTTTAATAGTGTGTATATAGTATATATATATATATATATATATGTAATCGAAAGAGAGAGAGAGAGAGTTTCAGAATGTAGAAAAAAAATAAAACTATATTATGAATATTTATTTGTTAAATTTTTATGTAGGGCTAGGTATCATTTAAAAAAGTTCGATACCGATTCCTTGAGTTCAAAATCGGTTCCTGAACGATGCCTTTTTCTATACCAATTCTATGAAATCAGTTTTAACAATATTATCTCAAAAAACGCTTTTTCAGCGTGTTGACATTCATACAGACTCAAAACTAAAAAATCCAACACAATGAATCAGTGCAAATTAGTTATATCAATATTCAAATAGTTATACTACCTTTAAACTAGTGCATTTTTTAAATCTTCCAATAGCCTTATAATTTTTTCCCCTCTAAATTTAAGGAATAAAACATTTGTCTTTTAATGAACGAATGAATTAAATAATTAATTTTATTTTTGGAAAATAAAAGGGGATTTTATATTACAGTTTAAAACACACAGTCAAATGCCCTTAAAGTAACCCTCAGAGCAGTTTTGGAGATGTTATTCATGTAGCCACTCATTTTGTAGAATGCAAGATGTTAATATCACAGGAAGCGTCACAAATAGGCCAGTATGATAGTACACAAAACCACATATATATATATTTAACTGCAAAAAAGATTAATTATGCGTGTCTCTCTCTCTCTCTCTCTCTCTCTCTCTATATATATATATTGACAAATACTATTGAAAGCGGGAGTGTGCTCACTTGTGTGTGCGGCGCACACGTTTGTGTGTGTGTGTGTGTGTGTGGAGAACTGCGTCGTTCGCGATACAGAAAGCGCATCTTAATGTAGAGACAGAAATGACATGCAGTCTTGTAAATGATATAAATAAGATAAGGCTATTTTTCACACTTCTGGTCAAACAGTGCTGAAGAGCTGCAGTCTGATTGGCTCACTGATGTTGATGAGATTAACCCCTTTAGGTATCGAAAGCGAGACATTTTTCGATACTCTGTTGTATCGAGGCAGTTCGGTCAGTACCTAAAAGAGAATCCACCTCGATACCCAGCCCTGTTTTTTTATGTATATCATGAATGCGTATGATATGTACTTGTACTGTATGAATGTCATATCTGTGCAGCTTTAAAACATCAGTACACATTTTTTGGTATATGACCTACATTGAAAGCAGTAAAGGTCTTTTTTTCTTTTTATTTACCATACTAATTAGTGATTTGTGCATTAACAGATAGCAAAGAGCTGTACTAAAATAGCCATTCTCGTTCTCCCCCTCTCTTTATTTGCCGTACATTCTGTATCTGTCAGTCTGTCCTTCTTCTCTTTCATTCCTCTGACACATACAGTGTCTGTATCTCTTACACTTCACATTATGTATTCTCATTTTCTGTCTGGCTTCAGTCCTGCCTCTTTATCCACATGTGCAAGTGTTCTTGCATTCAGAGTTTTTTTTCGGATGTACGCAATAAGTGCCTATTTTAAGGATTGTTTAGATTTCCTTGAGAAAATCTTAGTGCTCAGAGGTTGAGCTTTCAAAGCTCGCAAGACACAATAGAGCTTTTAGTTTTGCTTCATTTAACTATTAGCTTTGCCTTAGATGTTTCTCTTAAAATTCCTTAGTTGAATAAACACAAACAAGACAATAATTGTTGTAAGATGATGACACAGTTGTGGAGAGAACAGCTCAGATCTTTGCAGACTTCTGGACCTTTACAAATCTGAGAGTGTTTTCTGAGACTAAAAGAGACGTCAAAAAAGAAATCTAAAAAGCAGAAGACCTAAGAAAAAGTTGCCATCTGTTATTCATTTAATCACATTTCTGTTCAAATAATAAGGTTTTTATTTATGTTTTCAAGCGTTTTCCTGCAACATTTCCATACTGTACAGTAGTCTTCACCCACGTTCAAAAGCAAAGTTTTGTCTTACATGTGCTCAGATCAAACCATTTCAAACCTAATGCTGATACCAGCAGGCAGCACTTTGACATTTTAGTTTAACTCAGTGGTTCAGTAAACCTTTGATTTGTGTGTGTGTCTGTAAACCAAGCAAAAGCTCAGGCGCTTCAATGGATGATTTAATTTACTGCCTAAATTTTGGGTGTGATGCCAAATTTGGTTTTCAGAGGAGCCTAATGTTTCAATAGTATTAACATTAATTATAATCAATAATGATTCACAGCTTAATCAAAAGCCAATTGACCCCATTAATATGAAATTTATGTTTAATTTTGAATGTATATTTCCTAGATGTTAACAATTCTGACCATATGATTAAAAAAAACATTGATCTAGAACATTTGAAGCACACAGTGTCATACTGCATATAACTGACCTTTTGCAGCCATGTTTGAAGGTCTTCCTCTAATGATTTCTTTTTTTCTTCTTCTTCTTTTTCTCCCCTCTTTCCATTGACCACCACTGGATCGCTGCTGCTTTTGATCAATGCAGGTAAGTCTCTCTGATTTAACCGACTGTAAAGCAGAGTGCCACATATCAAGCATTTATATCTTAAAGCAAAAGATTTGACTTTTGTTTTGGCCTTTGTGCGCAGTCTGAGCACGGAGCTGTTGTCGGAGATAGTCTTTGCTTTGAGATTAGTTGCTTCAGGTTGTTTGTGGGAAATGGGGTTTTCACAGTAGCTTGTTTGAAAGCATTTTTTTCCCCACCACCATAGAAAGTTGAAATGTTAAATATGTTCATTCCCCTTTCTGCACTTTTCCTTAGTTGCTTTCATAACGTGCTTATGACCACACAGCTGAGTTGTCGAAAGGCTTTTTCTTTTTTTTTTTACCCATAAATCAGTTGTATTACCTAACAGACCGCTAGCTTATAGGGTCCTTGTGAGTGCAGTGCTGTTGCAAGCAAATACAGGACGATGTTGGCATAATAGCTTGGAAAAAGCATATCAAACTCAAATATCACACGTGTCAAGTTCATGTGTGCATGGACGTGTGCCAGAAACTATAGTTATAGTCCTGTCCCTTTTGTTTGGAAAAACTGTCTGCTCTCTGCTCTGTGACAGTTTGGGCGTCTCTGGACTGTGTCTCTCCGCTAACTTTGGCCTGAGGCTTTGTCATGCGGCAGCTCCGCAGAGAGAGACGGAGATAGAGAGGGAAATGATACATGTCATTTTCAATGACCTTCATTATTCTGTCTTACTGCCATGGTGCTCATTTTCTGTCTAGTAACTGACAGTTTAGCTGTGTAACGGGAACTTGGACAAGTGTACACACACTTATATACATATGGTTGTGTAGTCAGGGTTATATTTGAATTAATGGAATTGAATATCTATCTATATATATATATTGAAAATTACAGTAATATGCATTGCTAAGAACTTTAAATGTAATTTTCTATACAATACATTACATTGTTTGTGTGTGTGTGTGTGTGTGTGAATATATATATAGTATATATTGCACATTGTTTGATTCCAAATATTCAAACAGCTGTTTATCGATAAATATATCACATTCTAAAGATTGACCCTCATGACTAGTTTTGTGGTCCAGGCTGACATCTGTCAGATTGTATATACAGTATTGTATTCCATTAAAAAAAAAAATGTTTCTAAGAATTCTCTCTTTTCTCATCAAGGATGCATTTTCTTGATTAAAAATACAGTAAAATAGCAATAACGTAAAATAATAATATTATATTATTATTAATATTATTTATTAGGCTGCTTTTTTCGATTTTATATGAAGAAAGTTCATAAGAACAATATATTTTATGTCTTTACTGTTATGTTTGAGCAAATATATTAAATATATTCTTGCTAAATAGCAGTATTAATTTCTTTTAAAAAGATTAAGCATGCTGTCATTATTATGTACAATGCATATTTTTTCTATTATTTACAATGTGTGAACTTCAGTGCTATCGGTTTGTGTAACTGTCACAAAGATGCACAACATAATTAAAGGCCATTGAATGTTTATCCAGAGACACTAAAAGGAAAGCAGTAAACAACACCTTTTTGATCTGTTACTTTTAATGGCAGTGCTTCAGTACGTACCTGTTATGAAACAGTAAGGAAGTGCAGTTTCCCATTATTTGACTGCAGCAGCAAGTCAGAGGAAAGGTGTCAAAACTATGAGAGCTGCTATAAGAACAAACATTCTTTGACATCCCTTTTCTCTGTTTATTGTTTGAGTTTGAGCTTTTAAGACATTGTTAAATTTTCTGTCTGTGTCCATTGAAAACATAGTTATTTTTCAAATCAACATTTCCAGTACAGTTCATTAATCATCTTAGTTATCTGAGAATCTCAGAACCCAATAGAAAATTATACATATATCAGCATCATATATCTTTGCCATTTTCCTGTTGCGTTCGTAAGGTAATGCTAAAGAAGAAATTGACGGTTTAACAAGGCCTTTGCTGTAAGTTTAACTCTGGAGCCCATATTTTCTTTTGAGATAAAGAGCCGTCTCATCTGTCTCTGTGGCAGTGGACCACAAAAGAACATATTGGGGGTTTTAGACTGTATTTCACAGCTTTATACAGATTAGGACAGACACATATGCGCAATCACAGAAGGATGTGACAAGCATGACACAATAGTTGGAATATGCCAGTGGTGATGGATAACTTGTGAAGAAACTTTTTTAACAGTGTCAATTTTGGTGCAGTTTTCTGGAAGCCCTCTTTCCCTCTCAAAACCGTGCATGCACACACACTCAAAAATATAATGGGTGAAGTGAGAGCTGCCATTCAAAGGATTTCACTTCTGTCTTCAACTCTTTTTTTTATTTTCTCTCTCTCTCTCTCTTTCAAAGGAACAGAGAAACAGTCACTAACTTTGTGAAGACTTTAGATTCATCTTCTGTGTGAACTTTTCCTTAAATGTGATCTTGTCTTCATCTACATTCACTCTACTAACTCTGAATGTATATAAGTAGCTCTGTCTGTGATAGTTTGAATCAGTGTTAAAAGCTATATAACCCGCTCTTGTAAAACAAACACTGGAAAACACAAAAGGCTAAAAAAAAATTTTAAACACTGGGTGTTATACTTTTATATTTATATTGTCATTCAAGACGCAAATAACACACTGGGTTCGTTTGATGTGTGAAGCTTGCTTCGGGTTCTCTGCGTTCACGAGAGCCTTCTGGTTCAGATACGAGGTTTATGAAGTCACACAGAGCAACTGTGGAACTGCAGGGATCTCTTGTATTTTGAAAAACCAGAACAGTGTGTTCTACCAAAAGAATCTTTTCTTTGGGGCTTTGCATAGAAGGAACATGGTCACAGGGGACATCCAAAGCTTGAGATGAGCAGAATGTAGGACACGCAGCAAGACAATGATCATGATTCCACAAAGGTTCAGGTTATGTCAGCCAAGTAAAAAATGTACCAAGACACGACTTGTAAACTAGTTCAAGCAAGAAAACTCAAAGCATTTCAATGGCTTGTAGCACTTGAGCTGCATTATATACTGTAATATGCTCAATAAAAAAAAATAATAATAAAATAAAAAATCTTGCAGACTTTAAACTGTAGTGTGTGTACTATTAATTGCCATTTTTTTATTAAGTTTTTCTTATGCTCACTATGGCTTAATTTATAGGGCCAAAATAAAACTATATATATATATATATTTTTTTTTTATTATTATTTTTATATTATGTACTGTATTATGACTGCTCAATTTAGTTTTGCATCACGGGAATATCTAGCATTTATATTATTTAAAGTAATTGTAATTTATCAAATTCATTGATAAATTCATTAATTCTTGAACAGGTAACAACATCCATGCTCTATTTTCTTTTTTCATGATCTGCTACACTTGAATGTACGTCATAATACGGTAGAAAACCTAAGATGCCGTGACAGTGCATCATTGGCTCGATAAGGCTCCCAGGACTATTCTTACTGCAGAGCCCTGGAAGATATGAATATATATCTTTTTTTTTTTTTATGTGCTCGTGTTTAACCTGCCAATCCTTAGTAAAATATAAAGATCAGCCCATAGTATAGGTCAGATTAATGTCAGACGCTCCACAGACTTTTAGAGTGAATTAGAACAGAGAAAATGAATGCTTTTAAGTGTGAACTGAATCAACAGTGTCACCTTTCATGCGAGTGCGTACGGTGGGCAGGGCTTGTGAGGAGGTTTGAAGAGCGCTTTGATGAAAATGTATTACAAAGGCCGTAATCCACAACTGGGTCAAAACTCCTCATTCCGTCTGCCTTATAAATGTGGATCGGTGGCTAGGGTAATCTCTCTCCTAGGTGGCGGGGCTAAATGGCTGCTCGGGGGATATCGGGGCTTAACTTGTCATGGTATGGGGTGATTGCTGTGTTATGGTAAGAGTTGAAAAGGAGGGTAAGGAGGCAGTTTGTGCAGTGACTGATTGGTGCTGATGAGCCCTCAGACTCTATGCATGAAGTTATCTGTTGAAGGAGAGCAAGAGTGTGTCTGGATTTAAAATAAGAAGTGATGAAAGACGAGTTTGTCGAGGCGCCACATCGTGACTGGAATCCACTCACGAACTTGTTAGCACTGAACGCTCAGTGTTTGAGGGCATCAGAGGAAAGGGGGAAGATAATCTTTGGTTGTGTTAAAATGCAATAACGTTAGAAATAGAGCCTTACTGAGCGCTGTCGGTGAACTGCCATCGTGGATTGACTGAACGGCGGGATTGTAATATAAATAGAGGATCTTTCTCGTCCCACTCTCTTCTTTTCAGCCTTTGCAGCGACTTCTCTTTATCTTTCCATCTTTCTGTCCTCGTATCACGTCACTTGCCTTTTAAGATTTGTCATCAGTGGCAGATGGAGAAAAGAAGATGATCTAAAAAAAGCCAGTGTTGGCAAGATAAAGTGACATGCTTTCAAGAAACTTTTGCTCCGCCGTTCACTCCTTCTCCGCCCCCATGTGACTGTAACCTTTTAGATTCCTGGTAAGAGGGGAGTTTTTTTTTTTTTTTTTCAAGTCGATTGTCAATTTACAGAGACTTTCCAGAAAGCTCTCCTTCACCTGTCAAAAACAGAAATCTAGAGAAGCCTTTTTTGGGTTTGAGGAAAGAAGATGAGTGTCAGACGAGAGAGAAATCCTGTCGTCCTATTGATCTTGTTGTGTCACGAAACAGCCAGCGTCTGAGCGAGGCCATCCACCCACTTCTGTATCAGAGGTTACAGATATCAGAGAATTAAGCTGCTTAAAAGGCTATAAAAAGTTGTTTATTCCCCAATGCAGTGAGGGCGTCAGCCTACAGGCTAGGAAAAGGAAATGTCAATTTGGTAAAGGAAGCCTCGGAGTGAGTCTATACCGTGCATGCGTGCCTGTATGATTCCTTCTTCCTAAACATCTCTGGGCTGTTGCGGTTTCCTGGTCCGTCGGACTTGGTTGCCACACCGCCACCCTCTCATTCGTCTCGCTGCCATTGTTGATGGAACCAATTTCACCCAGCTCGCTGGTTCCAGAGCGTGAAAGTGGTTTGGAGGTGGTTTGCGTGCATGAAGGCGCTGGCTGAACCCTGTAGCTTGCGGCACAGGGCTGAGAATGCGGTCTCTGCCCTGCGGTTATGACCTCCTCGGTTATGAGCGGCCAACTCACTGGCTGACTGAGACAATTCCTTGTAACTCAAAGTAGCCAGATACTGACTCCACTACTGTGAGATTGTTCAAGCTTCAGATTATGGGTGATGTAGAGTTACTCCCCGCCAACAGGATTGTGTGGATTACAGTTGCTTAATTGATTCTTGGGACATCTCTCTTCCCTGGGTTGCCAAATCCTCTCTTCCTGAGTGTAAAGTCAACAAAGCGACAGTGTAGGGAAGCAACTCAAATGGAATGTAGGTAGCCAAGATGCAGACTACTGCATCTAAACCGCAGCTTTAATCAACAAATCATCTACTACACTATGTACAGTATTTAATGTTAATAGTTATACAAATGTGATTGTTCATTGGTGATGTTAGTTCACCTAATGTTAACAAACACAACTTTTTTTTACATTTGTTGTATATTTAGTACATGTACTTTTAGTACAAAGTAAATGTGACTTCTCACCCACAGACCTTTTTTAAAATAATACATTTGTAAACCTTTAATTGGCTCACCTTATACAGCCTCTTATTAACTTAAACATAATCAGCCATTAAACCTCCGGTGTAATTTCTTATCAGCTGAGGTATTGAATCATCATCAAAGGCATTGTTCTGAGCAAATTATGTGCTTGGATGCATTATAAAGATCTACTTGCAGTACTTGCAGGAATAATATGTATCAGACAGCAAGATTTATAAATTCATTCAGCTAGAACAATTACATTTTCAGCACAAATGTGTTGAATGGTGTTATATGGTTCAATGACTTTGAAGTTAGCAGAAGGAGGTAGTAACATAATGTTGCTTAGATTGTTTGTTGGTTTGAAAAATTTATTTCATGCTAACAGCCTTGTTAAAATGTGACTCTCTGTTATGGAGTGTGTGTGTGTGTGTGTGTATACATATATATATATATATACACATACATACATATAATAATGTATTTAAACTGATCAAAAGCGACAGAAAATATGTTATGTAATGTTATAATGTCTGTTAATAAGAAATCTTGAGCACCAAATAAATATAATTGTATTTATAAATATATAAAAATGTGTATTTAAAAAATTGATTTAACTTTTTTTTTTTTTTTTTTTTAATCAAATGTAGCTCAAAAAGAGACTGGGAAACCTTTAAAACATTTTGTTTAAAAATGTGTACATTTTGTAGCATTTACCATCACACGTATCCTATCTTGTTTGAATTAATCTTGTACATTTTTCCTGGAAGCCTTAATTTCGGGAACATCTATGAGGTGTTTATCACAGAAGAAGCATTATTGTGTAGAGCAGGTGCAAATAACACATTAAGACCATAATGAAAATGAAATTGTGATGAATTTAGAGTGTTACATCTCTTTCTGCCAATGGCACGGTTAAGCTTTATTGAATGGCAATACAGAAGATGCGCTTCTTGTCAGACAACTTCATGGGCATCAAAGTCTTAATGCGTAATATGAGCCGTTTCACATGAAGACAACAAGAAAATGACAATTTCCCCTTAATTCAACAATTGATAGACCATCACCAAATGCATTAGACTGCTATATACTAACTGACAGCTGTGTCGTCTCCATCTTATATCAGGGCTTCCTTTGATTGAAGACGGCAGAGCTGTTTCACAGTTTGAGAACTCAGCAAAAAGAGAATATTGCTCTGAGGATAGAACATCCCCTGAAGAGTCACACTGATGAGCGAGAGAGTTTGTATGTGTACGTGTGTGTTTGGGGGAGTTGCCTTTTATGGGCAGAGGAATGAGGCACAGCGCCTCACAGGTGTGTATTTACACCTGTGTGTTTGCACAGATTTGGGTGAGATTGAGAAATAGGACGCAGAGAAAGAAGGTGGAGTGAAATATGCACGTCATGTACCGATAAATAGCCGATCTCTGAAAGTTCACCCTACTGTCAATGCTTTAAAAATCAAAAAGGTACAGCTGTGATTCAGAGACAGGAGTGAATGCAACCCGAGTTTGTCTGTGTGTGTGTGTGCTGTAAGTTAGTTCTCTGCTACTTTGATAGAAATGATAAGTTAAACGGCTCCGAAGTAGCTCATAGGATGATACAGTCATGCTGGAACAACCATGAGATAAAGGGCATTTATTGTAGAACTGTTATGTGATTCACCCAATAACAGGAAGCAAATGAATTCAGAATGGTGACACTGATGTTGTGTGCTTTCCTGTAATGCGGTAAATTTTTGCACCCCATGTGGCCGCCTGCGTAGGATTTTATGAGCTCTGCTCCAGCATGAGACGGAGGGGGAAAAAATGAAAGAGAAAAAACTGTGTTAGGAGACAGAAAGGTCTCTTGCTGCATCTCATTTGCATATGAAAGTCTCTGTCTCTGGCAGTGCCTTTCCCTGGAGCCCCAGCTGGCAGAAGGGCAGGAGGGGAGCACCTGTGGGGTGGTCTGTCGGCTACCTCTCCCCTTTCCTCAACGAGTTGTACCAGGAAGCAGCCGTTGAGGGAGGGACTCAAGCTGGGCTTGGAGCCCTCTGAGGTTCACTGTGACGGGTCCTAGTTTGCTTTGTTAGCATGAGGACTAGAGCATGCTGACCTGTGTGGAGTCCATACAGAACCTCTCAGTATGGTGGAAAATGTACAGTGGCTTTGAGGGGCAGTTCACTTAATGAGATCTTAATGTACTGTAATTGACTGTGTACTGATATATTTTGGGTAAGAAATTTACAAAATATCTCCATGGAACATGATTCTTAATAACCTAGTAATTTTTTGGCATAAAAAATTAATCATTTTGACCCATACAGTGTATTGTTGGCTATTGCTACAAATATACCCCTGCTACTTATGACACATTTATAAATTCATAATAACATTAGAAATGCCTTTAATATCTTTAAAATATTTTAAAATGTAGTTACCATTGTACCAGTATATTGTATATTATTTATACATTTATTGTTTTGTTTTTTCTTGTGTATTTGGCAAAAGTATTTTTTAATCAAATGTAAGTTTTACAGGGTTAAAAAGCCAGGTTAAGACACCAGTATAGACTCACATCCACAATATATGCTGGTGAACGACACCAGCATATATATATATATATATATTTTTTTTTTTATTATTATTTTTTTTTTTTTCTTTAAGGAAAGCCTTTAATTAAATTTGTTCAGAAAAAGTTCATGTCCCAAAAGCAGAAGAGAACACAGGGTATTAGGACGATAAGAGGGATCAAACTACTTTCCTTACATAAGAACAGCATTCTCTGATTTGATCTTCAGCATGTAGGCAGACATATGTCATTGCATAGCTTTTTTTTTTATGTGCATTTGTCATTTTCACGTGTGTGCGATAAGCATCCTTGTTTGACCACCCACTGCCAAAACACACAAATAATCTCTTGCCGTTTCAACTATGACTGTTTTGCCACAAAATACAAATAAAGTCGCTCTCTAATCTTCTTAGCATCCAGCTCTAACATCATCTCTTTTCTGAAAACCAGTGCCTTTTTCAATTTTAGTCCTTTCTAATCCCGTCATCCCTCATACGAAGCATCACATCATATGACCCATGTCATGCCCAGACATGCTCAGCAGACGCCAGATAGGAAGTGAGTCATCACTGAAGGCGTTGATATGATGACATCCTTATCCTTATGATTTGCTTTCGTCTTTTGTCCTTATTTAATATGTGCACTGAAACTCCTGACCTTATTTTTTAGGGTTTTAATGACTGGAGCAATAAATCTAGATTGCACTCATTGTTAGACCGTCTTACAAGAGGGAGAGCACAGTGATTGCATGATAATGTGGTTGAATAACACTTGCAAACCCATTCTAAATGGCACATAATATCTTGGCCCAGTCATCAGTGGTGTTATATAAATGAAGAAAGGCAGTATTGTAAAGTTTTTTTTCTTAGTATTTTCTAAAATATTGCTTCAGCTTGTAACAGACATGATCCTTCAGAAATCATTCTGATATGTTCAGTTATTAATATTGGTTCTTATCAATTTTAAATCTTTGCCGCTTAATATCCCAATATTCTTTGAATAGAAAGTTTGATTCATTGAATTTTCTTTGAAATTGAAGTGTCTTTACTGTCAATGATTGATTTAATGCATCCCTATTTAAATCAAAGCAGGGGATTTACCCTATAAAAAATACTTTTTCCACATTGATAATAATATGAAAAAAGCCAAATCAGTATGTTACAATGACTCCTGATGGATCCTGTGACACCAAACATTGATGTTGAAAATGCTTCGTTATTTATTTCTTTTTTGTTTTTCAAATCTAAAACCTTTATTTTGAATTGGAATATTTCACAATAATGAATTCAAGCTTGATGAGCACAAGGCTTATTTAAAAAATAGATGAATAAAATAATTGGATAAAAAAAAAAAAAAGCAGTGTAGGTGCAATTTATTTATTCGTAGTTGTGTCACACACTATCAGGAGTAAAGGTTTTCTTTTAGGACAGGTCTCAATAGCAAGAAAAAAAATTAACTGAGAGCTCTCAAAATTGCAAGTGGTTGCAGAACGGTAAGATTGATTTTAAAAGTATTACTTCCTGTTTTGAGTAGTTAGCAGAGACTAATTGAATCTAGAAAAAGAGGCCAAAATGAGTGTTCCAGGGAGAATCTCTTCAGCTCCACTATTGTCTGCTGACTAAACACTTCAAACGCCACCACCGCTCTCATTCTGAGTTGCGTACTTGTCATGATTTTGCCATCTGAGACAAATTTTAGAGATTGTAAAAAAAATTTATGATGGGGGGGAAATCATTCATGCCAAGAATTATGGGCAGCAGTCCTGCAAGTGAGACTGCTGTCATCACGTCTAATGAAGAACCAGTAGAAGTACAGTACAGATGACATATTTTAATAAATAATATGAAACTTTAGTATTTTCCTTACTTTATTCGCCTATAATTTATTTCTTCTGGGTAATGAGCTGTTCCATGACCTTTATTCTCAGCCACTACTGACTCGAGACTGACACGTTCTAAAAACACAGTCAACTGTGTCAGCTGTGACCAAAGTCTTAGTTAGGGTGCACAGTCTGCCATTAATAAGCATTGGTGTTGACTGCCGTGGCTTTTGCTCAAGATTTCTTTGGGATCAAATCAGACGATACGACAAGCAAACAACATAACTGCATGCAGCACCCAGCTTCTATCAGTGGCTCTGACACACAATCTGTCCACCGCTCGCATGCTATGCTAAATCGCATGTTTGGTTTGCATCCACTTTTCCATTTGCTTTTGCTGCAGATGAATACAACACTGGAGCTAAATGAAAGCTGAATACTGGTGCCACAGGTCTGCTGGTAAAACAAACCGCCGAGCTCAAGACTCACAACTCCAGGGCTCCGAGCCCATCCATGCATTAGAGAGCCATCTGCCCACACCGTAAACAGATATCACGGATGCTGCTTATCCCTTTTCCTTTCCCAGCACATTTCGGTGAGGCTCCCCAGAGTTGCACAGGCTACAGGATGAGTAATATGAAGTGGCAAGCATTTATTCTCTGAATATTGATGTTCCCTGTCTTGGCGACGCTTTATTCCCAGGTGCTGGTCATTTGGAGTGTACAGTCCTTGCTTTGAACTAAGCCACTCTGGTTTCTGTTCCTCCATCTTCCGTTTTCAGTACTTGGAGGGCTGATGATGCTGGTTTGCTTTGCAGCAGAATTACAGAGTTGTGTTCAGATTCTACGCTGCACTTCCTTTTATTGACCATAAACTGATTTGTTCCTTTACGTCTAGGCAACTGCCGGCCACTGTGTCCTTTCTACTAATCTATCTCTCTCCACACTATCCTATTCCCTAATAATTGCATACTCATTCTCTGACACATCATAGACAGTGTATATATTTTAATAATTATTATTGTTTGTGTTTGTGCAAGTGTGTATATTTAAATACTTTTAAAAACAAATAGCATTTTATAAACTTTTACATTGCTAATTCATCCCCTTGATTTATAAATTGTGTGCACAATTTATCAAATCAAAGGAACTAATTAGTGTATGTGGGTGTGTGTGTGTGTGTGTGTATATATATATATATATATATATATATTAGTGCTGCTAAATGATTAATCATGTTTAGTCACTTCCAAAATAAAAGTCTTTATTTACATAATATATGTGTTTATGCTGTGTTTATTTATTATGTTTATATTAAAACACACACGTACAGTATATATTTTAAAAGTATTTACATGCAAATGCATGTATATATTTATTTTCTTATATTTGATATTATATCTAAATATATTTAATATATAAACATAACATATTTTAATTTTAACATATACATGCATGTGTTTTGTATTTATATATACTTAATAAATATACACAGTACATATAAATATATTATATAAAGAAAAACTTTTATTTTGATGTGATTAATGATGATTAATACTTTGACAGCAATAATATAAATACAATAAAAATCAACAGTGACCATTCTACATTTTACAACAGTGCTGATATGACTAGTTTTTTCCCCCAGCAGTCACAAGGCAGTCATGTGCGGTTTAATCATACCGGGAGCGGCAGCTCTATGCCATGCAGTCTAAGTACTGAACTGGATGAAGCAGAACTAACCCGGATGGAAGTAACATAATATTTCCACAGGGGGCGCTCTGTGGCTCAAATATACAAAATAGACTTTTCAAATACGTTCATATATTTTATTCTACACTAGTCTATTAATAAAAACACTTTCTTTTAAAAATAGTAAATATGTTTACCGAAATGTTTGCATTTCTGTAGCGTTAGATGCCAAGTTTGGGCGAAAAGCGGTGTAAATCAAGCAGGAAGTAGACGTCATAGCGTAAGAGGCGGAGCGAACGAATGACAAACATGCAGTCGCGAGCAGTCAGATGTTAAACCTGAACAGAAGGAAGCTCTGAACTATCATAAACTACAAATCATGGGGTTCATCTTTCAAGGACAGCGCTCTATATCGACACATTTACTTATATTTTACTAACCAGTGTTTGACAGAGGCGCCTGTCCTCTCTCGTTTGTTTGTTTACATATAGTTTCAGTTTTTAAATTAATTTATGGGCGCTATGGATTACCTGCTGCAGGTGAAAGTTGGAGCTCTGGTTGGGCTACTGTTCCTAACTATGTTTTTTGGTTTCATCCCAGCGCGGATGAAGTGGTTTCAAGTTTCTAGTGGAACAGGTAACTTAAATTATGTTTTACGTTGTTTATAGTGGTGTTGTTGTTGCCATCAATTTGACATTGCCATATATGATTTTCTTTCATCTGTCGCCTTTCAGCATAAAAACATATTGTATACATTGTGTACACGATTGGGTCATATACGTGTACGTGTAGGTTTATGAATTTATGCTTATAAATGAATACTTTTATGTATGTGTAACACACTCCAGGGATTTGCTTTGTAAAAGTACAAGTACATCAGAGTCAGCTGACCAGGAAAAACTCTTTTTAACTAAAGCATGCGTTTCACTCACAGATGGACATTAGGGTGGAAGTGAAACTGAGTTTGAACATACTTAACCATGCAAAAACTTCTGCTAAACATGAATTATGACCACAATGAACAGAAAAAACGTATAGATTTTATGAACACTATATGTATGCTTTAGTTTGCAGCTACACCTAATCCTTTAGGTTATGGCATGGATAAATAAAGTGCTTATGCATTGCTCAGTTTCAGGCATCTGATTATAAATCCGCTCTGACAAAACTTGCTTTACTTTGGCTGATTAGCTAACAGGAGTGATTAGAGAAAGACAGTGCCATTGACATCAATCATCTGCACCATTAATCAATGTAACGGGACTTTGCTTTGTTTTTCTTTGTCTCCAGCGATACACAGGGCCGTGCTGAGTTTTGTGAGCTGTTTCGCAGGTGGCGTCTTCCTGTCTGCCTGTTTGTTAGATATCATCCCCGATTACCTTTCCGACATACATGAGGAACTACAAAAACAAGGCCTTGATGTGAGCTCACTGAATTGCTGTGTTAAATGCAGTATGTTCCTGTAATGTTTCTAATGTCAGGTCTCCTTATCATCCAGGAAGGCTTCCCGCTTGCAGAGTTCATCATGGCATGTGGCTTCTTCACAGTCTTGATCTTGGAAAAGATAGTTCAGAGCTGCACAGAGGGCCACAGAAATGAGGAGACGGCTCCTCTTTTAGCTCCGGCAGGTAACGGACATGCCCATGGACATCACTCGCTGAATGATGTGGAGGGGAGCGGTCACCACATCCATGTGGATTTTCATGCGCACTCGTCCTTCCGCTCCTTCATGCTCTTCTTGTCGCTCTCTCTCCACTCGGTGTTCGAGGGTTTGGCCATTGGCTTGCAGACCACAGACACGAAGGTGATTTATTGAGTTTTGTTTTGTTTGAGTCACTGTGCTGACCTTGTTAGAAACCTGATAAAAGTTTTGGGTTCAAAGGTTTACAGTTTGGTTTTTTTTAGCATCGTGACTTCGAATCATGCTGTTTATGTAGGGTTTTATCCTGTGATGCCAAAACACACTATTATGAGTTATGTCCAAAACAACAGGTTCACATGCATACAAGATCAAAAAACACTGTAATTTTCTTATAATATGAATTTATTTTTACTTTATTTGTTAAAGGACTCCCAAACAATTCGTTCAACCATTAATTTTTCCATCCCCTCTGGTCGATTTCATTTTTAGCAGTGTTTGTGAGCTTTTAACGCTCCAACGTGACAGTTACTGGCAAAGACTACATTTTTATTTTTATTCAGACCGACGCAAAAATCAAGTATTCTCAGGTCTGCATGTGCGACAAATGGATGGGCAATATGCTAGGCTTGAGAATTTATTCATTTAAAAATGACTAATTTCAATGATTCAGAGTCGACTCTTTCTTTTAAGAGAGGATAACTTTGCACTTTCAGATGTAAAACTTTGCATGATCCTTTTTATTTATTTAGAGCTGTGTTACACACTGCGTGAAAGCTCATTTTCAGCAACCCATAATAGGGGCACTTTAAATTCACTAAACAGTAGGGATGCAACGGTACAGTGAGCCCACGGTTCGGTTTGTATCACCGGTAACGGTTCGGTTTCGATACATCAATAGTACTGTACAGTACTGTATGTGAGCTCTAACATAGCGGGAGGTCATTTGCCCTTTCTATTTCAAGTTATCAAGCTATAGAGACAATATTAAATGTAAAAAAGGGACAGATTAATTCAAAACACTACGTTTATTTTAAAAAAAGAACACTTATTTTTGCCCTCTGTCAAAAACGGACAATATAAAAAGTGCAGTATAAAGTGAAAAATAAACATGAACATTATTCAAATAGATATTGACAGCAACAAGAAAATACCTAAGTTTTCTAAATACACCATCAGAACAAACAACAATAACAAAATGTATCACTAAGTGGTGACGCTTGCGTCTATGCAGCCTGAGCCGGAAACAGAATTGATTCGTTCGTCTCTCGAGTCTTCAAGGTTTTTCGAGTCGTTCGTTCATCACGTTACAGCCCCATAAGCTTAACCTATGCAGCCTGAGCCGTGCGCGACTGAACGAATCACTCCCACAAGACGACTCGTTCTTCCCGAGTCATATTAAAGATTCGTTCAAAATGAACGAATCGTTCAAGAACGACACATCACTAGTCTTGAGAATTTCTGACCAACGCCTGATTGTCTATGCGCTTAAAACACAGAAAATGCCCATTTTAATTCAAATGATAGTTTAATGCCTCAAATAGGTTACTGAAATATTGCGGTTCACGTGGGTGTGCCAAACCGAACAGGGCGAACCGAACGGTTCCATAAAGAACCAAAAAACGTTGCATCCCTACTAAACAGTAAAAAGTTTAAATATGTTAAAAATGGACCCCAAAATGGACATTTTCATTATTTACTCACCCTTATGTACTTCCAAACCTGTTTCTTCTGTGGTACACGAAAGAAGATATAAATGTAAATTCAATTTTTAATAACATGAGATAGGGCTGCACAGTTTGCAAAAACATCTTATAGCGATTTTACTAATATGTGACACTGTCTGTGAAATCTCAAAAAATTTCAACCACAAATTTGAGTATAATTTCAATCTTTGACATGGCCTTAGTTAATATTCAAGATACAGAGGTTATATTTTTACATTTAAGTTGTTTTTTTTTACTTTATGAAGAATGATTCTATGTAGAAAAGCTACATAAAGCTGGGTTTTCATAAAGAGAGAAAATATTTTCTGTCCGTTTTGTAATTTTGAAACACAAGCTGTGCTTACTTGTGGAGCTCCACAATTTGGCCACAATTTTGTGATTTATATATCACTGTGACTATAAAATAATAATGAATTATAATCATTATTATTACTAAAAAGATCTAAAGCAAAATAAAGAAAGCTATTATTGTAATATTTTACCGTGAAATAAAAAAGTCAAGTGGTTAAGAAAAATAATATATTATTATAATTATTATTAAACAATTTTAATCAAGATAAGAAATGCTACTTTTTTTAACTATTTTATGTAAAACAAAAAAGTTTAGCATTTAATAATAATAATTAATAAAAAATGATCTCAAACAAAAACTACTGCTTGCTTTTGGCTCATGTTACGCTCCTCCCTAATTTAAAACACGTCACAATGGGTGTTTTGTCATAACACAAAGATGTTTGTTTATTTAAGGTAGCAACAGAGTAGCTTTATTTTAAATGGGAAGTGTTTTAAGATATATTTGATGGCTTTAAGTAAGCCATGATTCTTATTAAAATCGTTTTAGAAATAATAAATATTAGTGTACAATATTTGTGTACAATAATTACACTTGACCTTACAAGTGAACGAAATGAAAGTGCTAGGCTGCGATTGATTTTATCCACCACGCATTGACCTATATGACAGGTGGTTGGGGGGATAAAAGTAAAGATTCTTTTGAAATAATGTACGTTTGTAATAAATGTAGTTTGAATTGTAATAATGTAATGTTGAATATAACCTCAAGATGCAGCAAGCTTGACTTCACTCATCTCTCTGCTCAGGTGTTGGAGATCTGCATCGCTATCCTGGTCCACAAGAGCATCATCGTCTTCAGTCTGTCGGTGAAGCTGGTTCAGAGCGCGGTCAGGCCCCTGTGGGTGGCGCTCTACGTGGCCGTCTTCGCCGTGATGTCTCCTCTCGGCATCGGCATCGGCATCATTGTGATCGAGGCTCAGCTGGAGGCTGGCGCTTTCATACAGGCGGTGCTTGAGGGGATGGCGGCCGGGACGTTTGTCTACATCACCTTCCTAGAGATCCTTCCCCATGAATTGAACTCCCCCGAGCGGCCCCTGCTCAAGGTTTTCTTCCTCCTGTGTGGTTTCTCAGTAATGGCCGGTCTGAGTTTCCTGGGCTGAAAAATACTTTTCATTTTTACGTGCCCTGTGGCCAAAAAAACTGGAGCCTGGAGGAAATTGCACTGAGTGGGCCTTCACTAACTGCATGTGATTTCAAGGAAATGAAAGACTCTGTTTGCATTTTTTTTTTTTTTTTTTGAGGAACTGACATTTACAAGCACAAAGATGCTGATGTCTTTAAAAACTTTGGACAGATCATTACAGTTTTAAATGAGGAAAAAATGAAGACTTTTACAGATTGTTTTTTACTTCAACTTGTTTTAGTTTTTTTAAAACTCTTTATATTTGATGAGTGTTTCTATGCCACTTTCTCCATGTCATGCATAACACTATCATAAACCACCAACTGTCTGATTTGAAACTGTCATTAATTTCGAAACCACTTTTATTAATAATTTGTCTATACATTATGAAGACTGACTGCAGTATTTCTGTATGTTACATACAAAATCAATTCAGTATTGATTTTCTCCCTTTATATGCTGAATTTTCTCAACATTTACAAACATTTGATGGGTAGCCAAATGTTTTGATTGCACACATTTCACAGTAAAATGAGATAAAATGTGATAATAGTGTTGTGTTTTTTTTTTAAAGACCAAATCTTTGTGTTCCATAGTCCTATGAAAGGATGATTATGCAACATATTTGAGCAATTTTCATGTCAAACTAATAGAAACGCTAAAGCGTGCAGCTTTAGTCAAGAAGCAGTGCTGTGCCTTTATTTGATAGAAACCTAACAAATAGCATGTTTTCTGATTCAGTTGCTTAAAGGTGCCATAGAATGATTTGAGAGCATATTTTAAATTGTTCTCTGATATGTACATAGAAGGTATGTAGCTTAGGTAAGGGGAAAAAATGCCCAGAAACGGTT